>ML099714.1:0-14149 GCA_003697995.1 Taxidea taxus jeffersonii
CCTCTCTCTTACCTAGTCACCCATTGCCTAGTCCCCTGACTCTACTCCTTCCAGTGGACAATAGTGCCCTGCACCTGCCTAGACCAATTAGTTTCCTTTCTGTGGGGGAAAGCACCCCGGTTTCCATTTGGGAAATTGTACCTCTCCTACTCATAGGCCCTGAGCAGGGCTGATTGGACAAGGATGGTCCCATGACTCCAGCGGGGTGGCTCAGCATCCACTTAGACTCGAGTTAGCACTGTTTGGAAAGGGAGACTCCCTCTCTTCTAGATGAATTGTTGGATGTCTAGAGTGTGGAACCCTGGATGGGGCTACCAGGACCACCATGTGGAGAACACCTGCCTGGGTGCAAAGCTAACACAGGGAAGAAGAGGAGAGAAGCCCACTCCATACACCTCTTTGTTTCTGGATCCAACCATGCCTGAAGCAGGTATCAGGACTTGTCAGTCTCTGAGCCAACACATTTCGCCTCCATTTGAAAACTTTGCAAATTTATTTTAGTGTTTTGGGTTAGGCTGGTTTGAATGGGTTTCTGTCGCTTGCAGCACTAAGAGGGTTGGCTAAGAGCACCCGTCCACAGATGATTATGGATGTTCACTCTTTTTACATTCTCAGTGAGTGCTCTTCATTCATAAATGCATTGGCCAGTTTGTTCCTGGGTTTTGGCACCAAAAAAAAAAAAATGCATTGGCCAATACTTTCTGACGGCCTACTATGTGCCAGGAACCACAGTGAGTGCAAACTCCTTATGGGTCAGCCTCTCTGAGTTTGGTTTTCTAGAGTCCTGCATCACAGTGGTTCTATACCTGAGTCGGCACAAGGCCCTATATGTGAGCCAAATGTGTACCCTGTCCCCCCAGCAACTCCTCACCAAGTGACAAGCTGTGAAGGCAGGCATTTATGCCCCAGGAATTTACCGATTTCTCAATAATACTACCCAAATAACATAGCCTAGTTACATGCCACCTTCCCGATCACACATGTTTCCTAGGTAGCGTGCCCAACATTTTACATATTTTGGCTCGTTTCATGTTCACGGTGACCCTCTGAGATGGGTTTTTGTCCTCTTGTTTTTACAAATAAAAAGTGAAACTCAGGAAAGTTTGTGACTTTTTGGATCAAAAACTCAGCCCTGCCTACACGAAAGCCCATCCTCTGTGTGGAAACGTCTCCTTTGTGTTGCTCAACACAATTTTACAAACCTATGTGTGTCCCAGGGCCTTATCCAGTGCCCCTTTCAGAGCCAGTCTTTCCGAATTGTGACCCACTCTCCCTGCCTCTGCATCCTCACCATCCTCTCACCTCTGTGTTCAGCCACCCGGCTTTCTCTCCCATCATCACCCTCGATCTGCTATCTCCCCGACAGGAAGCCACAGGGCACGCTTATTCTTATCGTAACTGACCTTTATTGAAACAACACTGGGCACTGTTTGCCCTCCCTTGGCAAATTCTCACACACCCAGGCTCGGGCTACCAAGGGTCAAGGTGTACCGATAACTCTCTCAACAGCTTGATTTCCCACTGGCCCTGCTGCTTCTAGCCTTTACACACAGCAAACGTTCAATCATGGCCCATTAAATCAAACCAAAATTATATCCAGATACAGGGCTCCCAAGCTGCTCAGGAAAATGTCTTCCTCCTGTCAGATGGCTTGGCTGCACGCATTCGAAGCACTAGGACAAGGGTTGCAAAGTTAAAGCCCACAGAGGCCTTAGCAAGCAAGGCAAATACAAGAAGTAGGCAGGTGCAAGAAAGCGATGCAAAACCAGGGACGGAGGGTGGTTGGTACGGAGGGATGGGAGAGAGCATGGGGGTGCTGGGAAGCAGATCCCCCATCTGCAGGGGAAACCAGCCCGTGGACTTTGCTGTGGGGAGGCACGCCTTGTGATACTTGATCTTCAGGCTTTCTCAAAGGAAGCTAGAAATCTGGATTTTTTATTTACAATGGTCCTGCGTAGACCAGTCTGCAGAGAAAGAGAAGAACAAGATGCATGCCATCCAATCTCTTTTGCCATTTTTTATTTACAATGAATGGATGATTCCTGGTGAAATGTTGGCAGTCAGTGCAAAACTGTAAGGAAGAGTATCTGTGATGAGCCAAAGAAAACATGCCTGTGAGCCCGATGGGTCCCAGCTGTGAGTGCATAACCCCTGAAATAGAGGGTCCGCACCAACTGGCACATTCACACTGCTCTAGGGAATAGTGGGGTACCCCATAACAAAGGACGTGATTCGTTTTTCAATTTTAACAAGAGAACTGTGTTTGAGGCTAGTTGGCAGTTCCAATTTCTAGATGAAAAGATGCTGATTACCTTGTTTTGAAGATTTCCTTTGTTTGAGGAGATTCACCCAGTGGGCCCCTCGTTGGCAGGAAGGCGGGATCTGCATAGTGTTCGGGGGGGGCTGGACAGGGACCATGAGCTACCACAAAACCAGCTGCTGGTTCCGCAGACCAAGAGGTAAAGGGTCTGTTTAGTTGTGCAAACTAGCTACATCTTAAACCTTGACAATGTCTTGAAAGGGAAGGGAAATTATTTTATCTAAAGAGTTTGGATTCTCGATGTCACCAGCATTGAATAAACACAGTGATTGTGTGTTCATGGACCATGTAGGGACAGTGTGGGGGGTTTCCACAGAAGGAAATGGATGTCCGGTTTGTCTCACATCCACGGGCAGGAAGGACTATAGGGTGCAGAAGGGGAGAGCCCACTGGGGTGGAGCTGGGGACTCCTTAGTAGCAAGAGGTGATCTGGGCCCTGCCTCATGAGAGCTATAGGGACAGAGGCCCTGCCTCCCCCACTGGGTGCTGGGCGGACACCTCCCGGGTGGGGAGCCTTAGTTGCATTGGCAGAACTTAAATGTGTTAGGGGGGAATTGGTTCAGGGATGCAAGCAGGGTAGGCAGAAATGGCGGCTCAGAGCATAGGATCCAGAACAAGATTCAGGAGGCCACCACAACAGATGTGTGTGTGACACATGGCCCCATCCCTCAAGAATTCCCCAGAAGCTCTTTGAGGGGGGAAAACCCAGGAGAAAGACCAGAACTTTCACAAGTCTGAGCCAGAGCAATCTTAGAAGCATTGTGATTTGAGCAGTTAAAACCCCCATAGCGCCATATTCCCCCAGTCTGGTGAAATGGATGATACCCATTGCTAGGAAATTCACCCCACAGAAACAGGAATGCAAATAGTCATCGAGGCACACAGCTGTCCGTTTGTTTGTGGAGTTGATCTGAAGCAACAAGAACCTTGTGCAAAAGCAAAGGATTTGTGAAAGGGTACATGACAGTTGTATGTTGGGCTGGAACATAGTGATTAAAATATGGAGAAGATGTGAAGTCGCGGGAGAAGGCTTATGACGTAATAAATGAAAAAGAAAAATACAAATATTGGATGTAACAAGACCACCTTGACCGAGATGAGTTTTTTGAACCCCAGGTGAGGGAGGAGAAGAAGGAGCAGCACTGGCCAGGGCAACCCGTGGGATTGGCTTGTCCATGACGACTGCATAGCCGCTGAGAACTGAGTGCTGTGGACACTTGGCGGGGGGTGTGCCCTAATACTAACTTCCATGTGCTCACCTTTCCAGGGGATGGATTTTCTCCTGTAAATAGAAATCGTACCATTGGTCATCCTTGAAAAGGTGAATCTTGAGGCCTGAAATGAATCAGGTCAAGCTTTAGACTGGGCTGAAGGTGACCATCCTTTCCGGCTTGACTTTGGAAGCCAGAAGATGCCTGGAATGGAATTTTCACAGGAGCCAGAGAGCCTGCCCTTGACCCATGGAGTGTGCTGAGCAGTCCTCTTGGTTGTCTGTGCAGACCGCACCCAATGCCCCTCCTCCCAATAAACCCAGTGGGCCCTTGGTGGCCATTTTCCACAGTATGTCTTGGCCCACTTGGCCACTGTGTTGGATTTTGAGTGGACTCCTGGCCTAAGCTGAGCCAATCCGAACCCCTCCTGAGAAGATCTGAAATAAATACCTGGATATTTCAAGCTCATTACAGCCTCTCTCTGGAACAGAAGAGGTGTAAACTTGCCAGGTGGGCCAGAGGAACGTAGACCAGTCTGCAGAGAAAGAGAAGAGCAAGGTGCATGCCATCCAATCTCTTTTGCCATTTTTAACTGTTCTCAGCCATTTAATCTAATCCATGAGAAATTATCCTCAGATTGTCAAAGAATTTTAAGCAATCATTAATTTTTTAAAAAGATTTTATCTCTTTATTTGAGAGAGAGAGCAGATGAGCCAGGGGAGGGCAAAGAAGCAGACCACACACTGAGCAGGGAGCCGGACGCAGGACTTGATCCCAGGACTCCAGGATCATGACCCGAGCCGAAGGCAGACGCTTAACCGAGTGAACCACCCAGGTGCCCAGCAGTCAATTTGATCCTTACTGGTGAATGAATCTGAAGAAAGTTCCTGTCTCGAAATAATTTCATATTATTCAAAAGAAGCATATACATGAATGTGTATGTGTGTTGAGGCATACATGAGTGTATATGTGTATACATCCACATAGAAAATAATTCATCATTCCTCTGAAGACATCATGGCCTCAGAGACATAATATGCAGAAGTAAATCTCAGACATAACCTCATTCACATGCAGAGGTCTGCATTTTCACAGCAAACTTGCGTGCAAAAAGAGAAATGAGTAGAGAAAACGTACAATTTTGTAGCATTACATTACGTAGCAAACTGGAACGTGTGCACCAGGTTTTGCTGATGCTTAAGGCTGAAACTTTATGTTGTAAGCTCTACAGAAGCGTCAAAAGAAACTATAAATCTCTTGGGCGTTATTGTCAATATGAGCCGAGATGCTATAATTTTTTACCCCCCCCAAAAAAGTTCTCAAACCTGACTCTATACCTAAAAAGGCACACACGCTGTACCCCAAATGGAAGGAGAGATGAACAGAGGATGGCTTTTTCAATCTACCTGGATACCTTCAGTGCTTAACTTTGTATTGCCCTAATAGGAGGCTGTTTTATCTGTCTGTGGCGAAGAATGAAGAATGGTTTTGTGCTTGCTCTGAAACTTTTTCACTTATAAAAACAAACAAACAAACAAAACCAACAACAACAGAAAAAAAATAAAAAACAAACAAGCAAACAAAAAGGGAATAGGTGATAAGACCCCAGTCCCATTACTGAAATACACAGGTGTATGCTGTACGTAAATATTTATACAATTGGCAGCATCTTGCTATACAAATCAGTTTGTTTTACGATGCTTTCCAATGTGTAGTCCAGATCAGAAGCAACCAGGATGTCCAAAAATAAGGATCAGTGAAAAACAATGATGCTTGCCAACAAGTGACCCAAAATATTCGACCGGTCTCGAATATTTACTTACACGCTGGTCGAAGTCCTTGAAATACATACTACTTGTCGAAAACACACTACTTAGTTATCAAAAACGATCTGAAGATCCCAGAAATAAGTGAGAATATTTGTACCTGTGTCAAGAGCCATTTCTCACGTGTTCAAGAAAGTCATCCCAAAACCTTGGTTAGCCTTCCCTTATATTAAATTCTAATGAATATCTCTGAAGGAGGCTGTTTCAATGGACACTAAATAATACAATGTTGGTTTGGGAGCTGAACTGCAGAGTCACAAGGGATCACTGCTATAGGAGATATTTTTAATTTTGTCAGTTTTTTCTCAGGCATAGTGGAAAATTCCATCTTGGGGAACCATTGGGCCCACTGTCTCCTGGATGCAGAACTTCTACCCTGATAAAGAGCTGGTTGCTGAGCTCTTGTCTTATTCTTTTTATTTTTTTTTAAAGATTTTATTTATTTACTTGAGAGAGAGAGTGAGAACAGAGCATGAGAGGGGAGAGGGCCAAAGGAAGAAGCAGACTCCCTACTGAGGAGAGAGCCCAATGCGGGACTGGATCCCAGGACTCTAGGATCATGACCTGAGCCGAAGGCAGTCACCCAACCAACTGAGCCACCCAGGTGTCCCCTCTTGTCTTATTCTGGATCTCCCAGTTTCCACCACTGAAGAATTCTTATCCTCACATTCTCCTCAATTGTCATCCCTTCTTCCTTCTTGGGGTCATTTTCACTCTTCTCAAGTACATATCTTACACTAGAACTTTTTTATTTTTATTTTTTTAAAGATTTTATTTATTTATTTGAGAGAGAGAGAGTGAGAGAGAGAATGAGAGGGGAGAAGGTCAGAGGGAGAAGCAGACTCCCCATGGAGCTGGGAGCCCGACTTGGGAATCGATCCCGGGACTCCGGGATCATGACCCGAGCTGAAGGCAGTTGCTTAACCAACTGAGCCACCCAGGCAGCCCCTACTAGAACTTTTTAAAAAAGATTTTATTTATTTATTTGACAGAGAGAGAGAGAGAAATCACAAGTAGTCAGAGAGGCAGGCAGAGAGAGAGGGGGAAGCAGGCTCCCCACTGAGCAGAGAGCCCGATGTGGGGCTTGATCCCAGGACCCTGAGATCATGACCTGAGCTGAAGGCAGAGACTTAACACACTGAGCCACCCAGGGTCCCCAACACTAGAACTTTTTAAAAAACATTATGTATTAATTTAAGTAATCTCTACATCCAATGTGTGGCTCGAGATCAAGGGGGGCATGGCCTTCCAACTGACCCAGCCCGGCACCCCTACTTTAGAATTTTTTGTAGTGAGAGCCTGTCGGTGGTAGTAAATTCTTTCAGTTTTTGCATCTGAAAATCTCTTTTTAAAAAAGTTTTATTTATTCATTTGGGAGAGAGAGCACAAGCAGGAGGAGTGGTAGGCAGAGGGAGAAGCAGGATCCCTGCTGAGCAAGGAGCCCAATGTGGGACTCAATCCCAGTACCCAAGGATCATGACCTGAGCCGAAGGCAGGTGCTTAATGGACTGAGCCACCCAGGCGTCCCAAGATTTTCCTTTTTTGTCTCACTTGGGATTCACTGGGATTCCTGAATCCGAGAATTTAGATATGTTATCTATTTTGGACATTCCTCAGTAATTGTTTTTCTGAATATCGTTTCTCTCTCATTCTTTCCATCTTTTATTCCTTCTGAAATCCCAATCAGACATTTATTTTATTTTTTTTAAGATTTTATTTATTTATTTGACAGACAGAGATGACAAGTAGGCAGAGAGGCAGGCAGAGAGAGAGGGGGAAGTAGGCTCCCTGCCAAGCAGAGAGCCCGATGTGGGGCTTGATCCCAGGACCCTGAGATCATGACCTGAGCCAAAGGCAGAGGCTTTAACCCACTGAGCCACCCAGGTGCCCCTTAAAACCAGTTCTTTTTTTTTTTTTTTTTACAGACAGAGATCACAAGTAGGCAGAGAGGCAAGCACAGAGAGAGAGGAAGGGAAGCAGGCTCCCAGCTGAGCAGAGAGCCCAATGTGGGGCTTGATCCCAGGACCCTGGGATCACGACCTGAACCGAAGGCAGAGGCTTTAACCCACTGAGCCACCCAGGTGCTCCATATTGAGAACTCATTCTTGGAAACTTGCCTGTGGTAATTCTTTACAGTCTGAATTTAAAGTGTGTTTCTGGGGTGCCTGAACTGGCTCACTCAGTGAACTGGCTCACTCAGTTAAGCACCTGCCTTCTGCTCAGGTCATGATCTCCAGGTCCTGGGATCGAGCCCTGTGTTGGGCTCCCTGCTCAGCGGGGAGTCTGCTTCTCTCTCTGCCCCTTCTTATTTTTTTTTTAATTTTTATTTATTTATTTGACAGACAGAGATCACAAGTAGGCAGAGAGGCAGGCAGAGAGAGAGGGGGAAGCAGGCTCCCCACTGAGCAGAGAGCCTGATGCGGGGCTCGATCCCAGGACCCTGGGATCATGACCTGAGCCGAAGGCAGAGGCTTTAACCCACTGAGCCACCCAGGCACCGCTCTGCCCTTTCTTCTGCTCATGCTCTCTCTTTTTAGCTCTCTCAAATAAATAAAATCTTTAAAAAATAAGGTGCATTGCTCTTGGTGGTTTTGTTTTGCTTTGTTTTGTCACATAGGTACTATGAATTCCAGCCTCAAACTCATATGTAGGTAGGGTTGTGTCAAGACTTTTCAAGGGAGGGGCTCCTGGGTGGCTCAGTAGGTTAAGCCTCTGCCTTCAGCTCAGGTCATGATCTCGGGGTCCTGGGATCGAGACCCATGTCGGGCTCTCTGCTCAGCAGGGAGCCTGCTTCCCCCCTACCCCCCCTCGCCTGCCTCTCTGCCTACTTGTGATCTCTGTCTGCCAAATAAATAAATAAAATCTTAAAAAAAAGTATTGTCAAGGGAGGGGGGCCTGGATGGTTCAGTAGGTTAAGCTGCTGCCTTCCACTCAGGTCATGAACCGAGGGTCCTGGGATCAAGTCCCACCCATATCAGCCTCCCTGCTCAGCAGAGAGTCTGTTTCTCCCTCTCCTGTTGCTCCCCTTCTTGTGCTCTTGCTGTCTCAGTCTCTCTTGGCAAATAAATAAATAAAATATAAATTTTATTAAATAACGAAACAGGAATTCCCAAGGGAGGAGTGCCTGGGTGGCTCAGTCAGTTTGGTGTTGGGCTCTTGGTTTCAGCTAGCGTCATGATCTCAGGGTCATGAGATCAAGCCCCATGTGGGACTCCATGTTCAGTATGGAGTCTCCTTAAGACTCTCTCACCCTCTCTTTTTGCCCTTCCCCCTGCTCACTCTCTCTCTCTAAAAATCAGTCAATCAATAAATCTTTAAAAAAAAGAGGGGTGCCTGGGTGTCTCAGTGGGTTGGGCTTCTGCATTCAGCTTGAGTCATGGTCTCAGGGTCCTGGGATTGGGCCCCGAATCGGGCTCTCTGCTCAGCAGGAAGCCTGCTTCCCCCTCTCTCTCTGCCTGCCTCTCTGCCTGCTTGTGATCTCTCTCTGTCCCTGTCAAATAAATAAATACAATCTTAAAAAAAAAAAAAGAATTTTCAGGGGAGGGGTGCCTGGGTGGCTCAGCCTGTCGGGCATCAAACTCTTGGTCTCTGCTCAGGTCATGGTCTTAGGGTCCTGGGATCAAGCCTGCATGGGGCTCTGGGCTCAGTGGGGAGTCTGCCTCCCTCTCCACCTCTCCCTCTGCCCCTCCTCCCCAACTCAAACAAATAAATAAATCTTTTAAAAAAAGAGTTCTCAGGGAGACTTTTTTTTTTAATCCATTCACCCAGACCCAAGGCTAAAAGAAGCCCTTCACCCTCTGTGTGTACCCATTGAGGGTCCCAACTCTTGAGGGCCCTACTTTATATGCAGGTCTCCAACCCTAACCCTCTCCCATAGTGTACAGACTTTTTCTCCTGTGTCCTTCTGAGCCCAGAACCATCAACACAAGCCTCCAGGGCTGATTCTAGATCCAGGCCTTCTTTTCTTCTCTGGATTCTTGCTCTTTTCTCATTCTGGTTTTTGCAATATTTTACCTTTCTTCCAGCTCAGCCACGTTGCGTAGGTCTCTCCCCATATCCTGACCTCCCTAGCAGGGTAGCTGGAGTCCTCACAGGGCAGCCCAGGCATCCCAGAAACATGTTTCCCAAGAGAGGGGACAGGGAAACTGCCAGTCCCCTTGAAAGCCAGGTCTGGAGCCAGAACAGCATCCTTTCTGTTTCATTCTATGGATTAACTTGAGTCTCAGGCGCATCCCAGAACCAGGCAGAGGAGGACTCAGGAGCACACGCCTACCCGGCGGCGCTGTAGTTACTGAGGGTTACCACACGGGGTCGCTCTCCCCGGTATCTTGCCAGTGTGGAGGCTCTGCCCAGCCCCGGACCCCATCTGCTGAAATCCCTGCCCTGCAGCTGCCAGCCTCCCACCTGTCAGGGCTGGTCCTGAGAGGAGCACGTGTTGCCTGGTGCGGAGAGGCCTTTGCATGGCCTTCCAGCTCCAGGGAATGCTAGCTCTTGGGGGAGGGTCGGGAGTGGGCCATTGCAACAGGCTCAAAAGTTTTAGGGTAGCCCAGGGAGCTAGACATGGTCGAGGCCTCTGCCCACATATCTGTGTACCTGGATTCCAGGTGTTTTCAACCAAGGCCCTACCCTTGACATAACAGACTCATTTTGGTTGGGCAAGTTAAAGTTTTCATAATATCTCCTTTCTGCTGGGGGCTGTCTGTGCTCCACCCACCAATGGGGTAGCCACTGCCGGCCAGCTCCAAATCCCACATTCTAATCACCTGCTTTCCTGGACCCCTCCCTGTTCCACCTGTCGCGGGATGGGTTCTCCAGAAGCAGCCACTGCCGAGACAGGCCGAGGAATGACAGGAAATCTATACCTGTGGAAGGAAGAAGGAGAAACAGGCAGGACAGGGCGTGGAGAAGCCAAATGGCCATACAGGCCCAGCAAAGCTCCGGCCACAGGATGGGAGTTCTGCACTAAGTGCGGTCTGCTAGAATGTCCCAAGTGAACTGGCCAAGCCTTTCCCTCCAGCTCGCTCAGTCCCCGGAAGCAGATACGGGTTGCCCCATGGAAAGGGTGACCTTGGGTGAGGTGGCCCCCATAGGTGAGGCCAGCCCAGAAGACATTGACTGCAGGATCTTGACCACACTTCCTACACCTGGGCAGCAAGCTCTTTCCTGCAAGGGTATCTGGGATGCGGCAGTGGACAGGGGCGGGGGGCACATCTCTGTGAGAGAGAAACAAGTTGTGCAGAATAGAGGGCCAGAAGCTGGTCTGCAAAAAATCCTTGCAGCCAGTAAAAGTGTAAAAGGGTAAGTGAGTTCTCTGTGTCAAAATGGAAATTCTCTCCTGCGTGAATAGGTGCAATTATCCAGCTTATACAATTATGGACACATGACTCATTTTCCTCTTACACTTTTTCATCCAGCAAGCCTACAGAGCTCTTAAGATGGGGTGCGGGGGAAAATCTCTCACAAGGGAGTGTCATTTCAAAAATTAAAGGAAATCGCTGGCACCCGAGGGGAAGCCGGAAACCGGCAGGGGGAAGTTGGCGAGGGGTCGGGGTCCTGCGGAGGGAGTCCCTGAGCCGGCGCTTCGGACCGGGCCTGCGCTGGGCGCGTCCCCTTTAAGGGGCGGGGCAGGGGGCGGGGCCTGGCGGCGGCCTCCCCTCTCCCAGACTGCCCCGCGCGCGCCGGCAGTTCGGCCACGTCCCTGGCCACGTCGCGCCCGCTCTCGCCATCTTCGCCGCTTCCTCTCAGGGGCCGCCGCCGCCGCCGCCGCCGCCTGAGCTGCCGAGCCCCGGGCTGCCGCGCCGACCGCCGCCGCCATGAACATCTTCCGGCTGACGGGGGACCTGTCCCACCTGGCAGCCATCGTCATCCTGCTGCTGAAGATCTGGAAGACGCGCTCCTGCGCCGGTGAGCGGCGGGCCAGGTCCCGGAGAGGCTCGGGCGCCAGGCCGGGTCGCCCCGTGGAGCCGCCGACGTCGGCAGCCCCACGGCCCGCAGGCCTCGGCGCCCGACACACCCCCTCGGCTGGCCGGGCGGGGGGTCGGCCCGGGCGTGGGGCGGGGGGACCCTGCAGCCCCTCGGGGTGGGCGCGCAGGCCGGGAAGGGTGTCGCGCCGCTGGGCCCCGCTGGGCGCTGGGTGGGCTCCCGAACTTGAGCTGTCGGGGCGGGGGAGGCGCCAGCCGGAATACGCGGGACCCCATTCTGTCTGAAAAGTTTGGATGGGGCGGGGGCCGGGGGAGTCCTGCAGGCTCGCCCCGGTGCTCTCGGCTCTGATGGGCGCAGCTCCGCGCGCCAGGGCGCCGGGGCGGGAGGTGTGGGGAGCCTGCGAATCAATGGGACGGGAGGGAGGAGGATGGGCAGGACAGCGGCCCGCTCGGCCTGACGTGGCAGCCAGGCCAGCCCGGGAGGTGGAGCGGGCGCGGGAGGTCACCCCACTCGCTACCCTGTCCCTTCGAGGACTGGCCTTTAGGTTAGGGTGTCGCGTCAGGTCTGACTCTAGGTCAGGTCAGTTCTGTGGGCTTCACCCCAGCTCTGGGGTTCAGGATCACGGCCGCCGCGGGAGGAGATGTGAGGAGATTCCTAAGTGAATTCTTGGGGACCGTCAGTGCTGCTTTGAGAAACGAACTAGTTTGTCGAACTCCTAAGTGCCTCCATCTAATAACGGGTTCCTTAAACCTGCGGCTCCGGGGGCCGCCGAGGTCTCATGTGGTCTCCTGTAATTCCTCACTCCACGTCACCAGTGAGTTGGCGACTCCCTCCTCTGGAGTACACATTTCATGCATGCATTGCTGGGAGGCAGGGGGACAAATCTTTCCCAGATAACAACTGTGAAGTTTTACATTTCATTAACCGTAAAAGTTTCAGAGGGGCAATTTTTTAGATTATTTCTTGAAATGCAGTGTCTTCTTTAAACTTCTTTTTGATGCCATGGCCTCAGTGAAGTAACTTTTGAATTCAAGAGCTTAATTTTTGCAGAGGCAGTAAAAGATGGATCTACCTGGGTGGCAGAGATCCCATTTCCCTGACCAATTTCTAAAGATTTCCACATCTAGAGTAACACCCCACATTTCTGACTGCTGTCCTTAGGACTCACCTCTCTCCCCAGAACGTACCTGAGATCGAGGAAGTAAGCAAAAACAAGAGACCTTTGAGCAGTCAGAATGGATGTTCAAAGTCCATGTACTGAACCCAGTGTTGTCTGCCTTGGAGATGATCTCTCATTTTGTACATATTCTGAGAGATTCAGTTGTAAGTTTTCCAATTATAGAAAAGTAATTGCGGCAACTGTGACAGCTGATGATTAAGCGCTTGCTGTGTGCTAGGTAGTGCACTAAATGCTTTACGTAGCTTTTTCAACCTAGTCTTTAAAATGATTTTAAGAGCTAGGTGCTCTTGTCCCCATTCTGTGGAGGAGGGAACTGAGCCAGAAAGGAGATGAGGAAATTAGTGGTAGAGCCAGGATTGAAACACAAGCAATCTAATCACAGTTAAGGATTTTTTGTTGTTGTTGTTTTTAAGATTTTTTATTTATTTATTTGACACAGAGAGAGATCACAAGTAGGCAGAGAAGCAGGCAGAGAGAGGGGGTGGGGAAGCAGGCTCCCCGCTGAGCATGACTCTATCCCAGGACCCTGAGATCATGACCTGAGCCGAAGGCAGAGGCTTAACCCTCTGACCCACCCAGGCGACCCAAGGATTTTGAATCAGTATCTATTTTGGCCTAGGTAATTTCAGTTTAAACTCTGATGCCAGACTAGTAGTTTAGGCCATCTTTTTCATTACACTCAGGAAATGTGCCCCCCTATGTGCTTTATTGAGATATAATTGACATATAACATTGTATTAGTTTTAGGTGTGCAACGTAATGATTTGATATATGTATATATTGTGAAATGATCACCACAGTAACTTTAGTTAACATCCATCACCACACATAGTTAACCATTTCTTTTCTTGTGATGAGCACTTTAAAGATCTATTCTCTTACCAACTTTCACATATATAACACGGTGCCACTGACTATAGTCATCCTGCTATACATGACATCCCCAGGATTTAATTTATTATATAACTGGAAGTGTGTACCTTTTTTTACCCATTTCACCCACCCTCATTCAGAAAATGTTACTTTTTTTTTTTAAATATTTTATTTATTTATTTTTTATAGAGAGAGAGAGTGCACACAGGCAGACAGAGTGGTAGACAGAGGCAGAGGGAGAAGCAGGCTCCCTGCCGAGCAAGGAGCCCGATGTGGGACTCGATCCCAGGACGGTGGGATCATGACCTGAGCCGAAGGCAGCCGCTTAACCAGCTGAGCCACCCAGGCGTCCCCAGAAAATGTTACTTTTATCTTGATTTTTGCTCCAAAATTTTTGTATGAGTCTCTTCGTTTTCTTTCGTGTATTTCTCAGAATCCTGTTCTCTGTCAAATTCTTAAGTATTGAAGCATGCTGTGTCTTAAACAGGTATCTAAATTAAGATTTTGGGGAGAAGCTAGTATACCTCCACATATAAAACTCTTAAGGGAACCTTGAGTAATAGATGTGGAGAAAGTGAGAGGGTTTGCTGTTCTGTTTATTTTTTAATATTCACTCTCTTCATTTGAGAGATTTAGGAGCATTTAGGAAAATAGAAAATACTCCAGCCTAAATAGTAAGGAAGGTAGGTATGTTTGTCAAGATGGGTTGTGTGTTTGTCAAGTATTCCGACAGTTAACCTGTAGCACTTATTAAACTATTCTCTTTGTCAGGTTTAGGATCATTTTAGTTCTTTTTTTTTTTTTTTTTTTTTTTTTT
>ML099715.1:0-13729 GCA_003697995.1 Taxidea taxus jeffersonii
AGTCTTTTAAATTTTTCAATTCAAAATACCTACAGGAATAAGCATTTTTAATATGTTTTACATGTAAGTTTCTACATATAAGTTTTCTTGAGGATCAGTACAAATTTCTTGTGCTAAACGAATAATTAAGGATAAGCTTTATATGGGTTTTGCCAATGCATTGTGTACCTATCATACTGTAGGTCCCAAGAATTATGATTGAAATCAGGTAAATATTAAGAGGATAACAGAAGACTTACAGGATATATTCTAAAATATTATTAACCCATTTTTTATAAAAATAATTTTGTGAACTGGAAGTCATTTTTATAAACTGAATAGTTCAAATAAATTATTAAACTTGGTTACAAATAAATCATCCTCTGTCATTTAAATTAGATTATGGATAACTTTTTATTGCTCTTTTCTTGGCTAAATATAACCCTAAAGATAACTCCTTACACTATGGCTCATAACAGAGGCTATTGGTACTAAAAGATATTGGCTACCATATCTTGGATATTTTAAGCATCTGTCAGTAACAGAGTTAACTACAAGAAAAGAAAAAGAAGGTACTTTCAAAAGTTATTGTCAATACTAAAACTATCCTATCATTGTAAGACAAGTGTGATTATTGACAAACAAATATAATAAAACTAACATTTATAAGGTCATTACAAGTACATTTAGGAAAAAAGTTACATTATTAGTCCCAGTTAATTTTCAATATGAAGAGGGTCTATTTTTGTATACATATCAAGCATATCATATCAAAAGCAGAGATAAAATAAATTAGTTAACTGGTAATGTAAAAAACATACAGTATTCATGGCACATAAATGGACCTACAGTAATAGTTAGTGTTGCAGAAGCTAATGATGCTTTAAGCACAATTGGAAAAACATGAATACCATGCAGTTTTACTGAACTCACCTGACAGAGGTGTAAAACCATTCTCTAGGAGCAGAGATGCATGCACAAAAGTAAGAATATGATTGCAAGTAATAGACTTTAACAAAATAAAAATATAACACTAAACTTCGAAATGACAGAAAATGGACAACATGATGGAATTACTGGGATGAAAACACTTCTATGTGTCTCACCTCTCTCTTTGCCAACAGCACATTGGGAACAATGTGTGGCAGGCAGCGCCCCAGCATTAACATAACGCTCTTTTCACTGTCTGCAATCCGAGACACCTAGAAAACCAAAGAATTAATAAATGATGACAGTGTAGAACTTCCATGAATGGTGGTTCTTGAAGTTTAGAACCTGCTTTCGACCCTGCCACCTCTGCTCCAAGCACGCATCCAAAATTCCATCTTCTGATGGTAATGGTAGTAACAAGGACATCCCCATCAACAAGTACACGAACTGTGTTCCACACAGGATAAACATTTCTGTAAGCATGAAATGGGTTGAAAACACCAGGAAGAAGCAAGGGGGAATCCAAGGAGCCCTTCTAGGCTGCAGTTCTGGGAACAACTACAGGTAACATAGGACAGACGCAGCTTCAGCGGTTTTTCTTTTATTCTTGAAAAGATGCCCTACAGTGCTAGGATCTATGCCTACGGTGAGAGTGGCAGAGTGAAGCTGCATACAAGAGGAGGCCCCGGAGGCCAATCTACTCTTGCTGTGAGGATTGCCAGCAATGTAACCAAACCATCCTCTAGCTCTTTTCTATTAGCAATGACACTGTGAAACTGAAGCCCACAAGAGGTCGAGTGGAATCAACCACTAAACAACTACTAAAAAGGGGAAGAGTGAGTATAAAGATAGAAAAAAATAATAAAATATCCTGTCAAGATGAGCCTCCAACAATTACAAAGCACTCGAGGAAAACTAATCTGAGAGCTAACAAACTCAGCCACCAAAGATAACCACTCTTGGGGCACCTGGGTGGCTCAGTAGTTAAGCGTATGCCTTCAACCCCGGTCATGATCTCAGGCCCTGGGATTCAGTCTAGCGTTGTCTAGCATTGTGGGGCTCCCTGCTCAGTGGGGAGTCTGCTTCTTGGTCTCCCTCTGCCCCCCACCCCACTTGTGCTCTCTCTCAAATAAATAAAATCTTACAAAAAAAGGAAAAAAGATAACCACTTCTAATGAAATAATGGAGTGATTTAAAAATAACTGAAATATAAACAATAGGTACACTTATACCGGTTTCCAAATTATACCAAAAAGAGGCATATTACCATATGTCAGACATAACAAATTAAAAATAGACTACAAAAGGTCACTTTAATACTAAACCAAACTTTAACTGAAAGGCCAGAAATAATCAACTACCTTTCTTAAAAGTTTAAAATTTTAGGAATTATTCCTTAGAGCATTATTTTAAAAAATAGATGTTTATTTGAAATGGAGTCTTATCACAGCTGTTTTTGGATGAGATACTGAGAAGAAAAACCAAATATTTTAAGACAGTTCCAAGAATATATGATATAATTTACCTCTGATCCTAAACGACTATCTGCTGACATTCGACAAAAAGAGAGTAGAGCTTGGTGGAAAGCAGGAGACAATTTCCTAGAAGAAAAATTGGATGAAAAGGGGACAATACCAAACAATTACCATCGACATGTAGGAGAGGTAAGTTGTGTGTTATAACTCCAAAACCTGCATTAATACTGCCCCACAAATGCTAACCGGATTTTTCAGCCACCAATGACTTGAAGTATACTTCACTAGAGAATTACAGAGGGAAAAAAATTAGCAATAACTGATTTTTTAAAAGTTTGATGTTATGTGAATGAACAGCCATAAATGTCAACAGATCAAATCTGAAATGTAGAACAGGTCAATGATTATAGAAAGTATTTATAAAATCTGAAACGAGGACTTTTTTCTCCCTAATTCTCTGTGGTCCCAGAAAAGTAAACACTGGATACAAAGGTGCTGGCAGGAATTAGTTTTGCAGACCTCTCTAATGATAGTGATAAACCTTAATATTAGAAACCCACATAAAAGAGGTAAAAATCAGAGATAAATGAAGCAGAGACTCAGTCAACCTTCACAGTATATTGTAAAGTATCTTTTGTAATTGAAATATTAACTTATTAATGTTTAAAAAATGAGCTTAAAACATTTGTATCTTTAAAACGACACTAGTTTCTATGTAGTAGTACTCATAAAAATATGTCTGAGTTGTGCTTTATGTGTTCAATCCACAAAGAAAAGGTCTAACCCTAAAGGTTACAAAACAGAGGTTATTTAGTACACACACTACAAAGTGATTCAGTAATTTCTATGATCATAGAGAGCTTTGTACCAAAGCTTAAGTCTATTTGCTCATCTATGTTCCTTCTCCCATATTCTTTCAGTGAAACAGCCATGATCCATCTAATCAACCAACCCAGAAACCACAAATCAGCCTTTATCTTTCCCTTTCATTTAACCCCAAATTCAAACAAGCTTTTACCTTCTAACTATCTTACACTCTACTTACTTCTTTCTAACACAAGAGAGGCCTCAATCATTGCTTACCCGGATTCTTCTAAGAGATGCCCTATTATAGTCTTCCTTCCTCCCATCTTGCTACCCTCCAACACCTCTACTTTAGAGGACTCTTTCTAAAACTTAGATATATACCTTCAAGTCCCAGCTCTCTAAAATGAGTTAACATGGCTTATATGACTTAGTCTTTGCTTAAATCTTACTAAATTCTTCTTAATTCCCCAAAATGTGTAGTATTCTTGTAGCATATGCCATCCTTTCTTGATGATAACACTCTTCCTCCTACATCTTTGTTTGGTTAACTTCTATTTAGTCATCAGGCCTCAGGGTAGACACTTCTTCCCTGAAAACTTCCCTGTTCTGATGACTAGGTTAGGTGTCCTGTGTGTTCCTAAAAAAAGCTAACTTCTCTTATATTACTATTTTTCATACTTTATTATGATTGTCTGATTGTTGGCTCTCTCATAATGTTCATGACTGAAGGGGTTACCACATGTTTTGCCTTCCATTATATTCCTTGTTAACACTGCATATAGCCAAGAGCTAAAAAAATTAGTTGAACATATTTAATAACTGTCTTTCTCCAGAAAGTGGCTTTGTATATCAAAAGAGATATATGGAGGCACTCCTAAACACTGAAGAACTACTACAAATGCCATTATCGCTCAGTATTGTAACATGGATTTTTGACTCTATCTTACCCATACTAAAAAAAATGCATTTTGAAGACTGGGCCATATGTATTTCAACTCTGTAACCTCTCTAATACCTAAAGAAAAATGTGGCTTAGTAGGTATACAAAAAGTTGTGGCTCATCAGTGGAAAGGTTTGTTTAAAAAAATATATATATATATCAAATACTTCTTACCAATAGTGAGTACCTCTAAATCTCAAAGAAATCAGTCATACTTTCCAATCTCCCAACACTAGGTGTAATACCTGTCTGTTTAATAGGAGGAGGAAGCATGACTTGTGGCTCTGAATCGCATCATAGGGTATTTGTGAAGATGAAATAAGTTAGGATACAGAAAGAATTTAGAACTGTGCTTAGAATATAAGAAAAGAGCAGAGTAAATATTCCTTTCTTAAAACGATTTTTTTCACATTACAACCTAAAAAATTTTTAAATTATATTTTGTCTCCTCCATTAGAAAACCTGATTGTAAAGGGCAGATACCACCATTCTCTCATCTGATTTCAATCACTGAGACCCATAAAAATTAATTACATGAATCCAGAGAAGACCAATGATACAGTATTAGTAATTGAAGCAGATACAGGAAAAAGGACTAGAAGCAGAAACAATTCCCCTGTTTACACTGGTAACTATGCAGTACCAAAACCTTCTACTGAGTCTGTTAATGACTGTACAGAGAAAAGGTAAAAATCACTGGCTACAGGGGCGCCTGGGTGGCTCAGCTGGTTCAGTGTCCGACTCTTGGGTTCAGCTCAGGTTGTGATTTCAGGATTGTGAGGTGGAGCCTTGTACAGGCTATGTGCTCAGCAGGGAGTCTGCTTCATATTCTCGCTCCTCTTCCTCTGCCCCTCCCGCTTGTGTACACGTGCATGCTCTTTCCCTCTCTCAAATAAATACTGAAATCTTAAAAAAAAAAATCGCTGGCTGAGTTTATAGCACATAGAACATACATATTATTTTGTGGGTTTAAGAATTTTGCTAAGAGAGAAGCTACCCCATTTATGTTTTAACCCTCTTTAACGTAATTGAACTTAGCAATTACTTTGTGATACATTTTTGGGATATGTCTCTTGTGTTAAGTTCATGCCAAATGTAAAAATTCACACATGTGACCTGCAAAACAAGAAATGAAGCTCTTCCAGTTTTGCAAGGTATTAAATAACTGAAAGATACATTTCCAAACATACGTTGCATACTAACCTATTAGGTTTATCAAAATGGACTGTGTTTTTACTTGATGGAGAAGAAGATGGCATTTCTTCTTTTTCTCTCCTGGGGACAGAATTTGGGAAATTCTCCTTAGGAGTAGTGGAATCAACTTCATCTGACTTTGAAAGATGGATAACTTTGTCTTTTTGCTTGTCTGAGCTACTTATAACTGGATTCTGTCCACTGTCTTCAGAGTCTTTATGATCCAAAGAAGGTTGAACAGAGTCACAAACTACTGGGATGGCAAAGTGTTCATTTTTGAGGAAGTCCATTTCACTGTAGAAAGAAAGAGAAATTATCAGAGAACAACTATATTCTTAAAACTTTGGCAATAGCATAAACCTCATACTAGGTTTCATGCATTAAAAGTATAACATATTGATAGAAAATTGTTTGGTAACTGATTAAGCTTTTCTGTACTATATAAAGGAATGCTTCATATACCTAAAAGTACAACTACAAACTCTTTATCAATGAAGCATAAAAATGGCCATATAAACTCTGTTTTGAATTGGCATTTAACTTTCCTTTCTGTATTTGCAAAATGGGAATAATTCTATCTAACCCACAGGATTATAATAAGAATTAAATGAAATAATCAGTGGGAAATATTCACAACATTAGTGTGAAGAAGTTATTTTATTAATGCTGACACAACCATGGGGAACCAATTACATGATTACTACAATGACTTAATAACATTTTGGGGGGAAAAGAACATATTAAATATATAAAACAAATATAAGACTTTCTTTAGAAGTATCAGAATATGAAAAATTATGTCTTACAACTGAAATATTATCTTATATATTTACATAATCTGTCAATTTTTTAAAAAACTTTGAGATTTTTTTTTAAGAAATGATGATTAAGTACTAACCTTTCAAGTCTTCTGATTTGCTCCATCAAAGACCATTTCTCACTATTTAATAAACTAATTTTATCTTCTAATTTCTGTACTAGCAAGGAGTTCTAAAATCAAAACGGGAGAAAAACAGAGACTCAAGATCTCATAACATGCTTTTACACAATTTAAATACTTTTTGTGGACTTGACTAGTTAATGCTGCTCACCTCTACAGTCTGAGGAGTTTCAAGGCTTGGAGGAAGGCTGCCTAAAACTGGTGTAAGAGCCTCTAATTCATCTTCTTCTACACCACTGGCCACATCCACAAGATCTTTCCCAGTGACTTGATGATTTCCAAAATCTCGGTAGAGTTGCAGTAAGTCTGGAGGTTTGGGAATGTTTAATCCTACATCATCCCAGAGTTCAAAATCCTAAAAGACAAATAATAATAATATTAAAAAAAACTTGAAGAAATTTTACCCTGCATTTTTGAGATTCATTTTATTCCTTCTAGCTAATATCTTGAGAAACCAACACAATCATAGTTTTGTTGTAATGTCAAAGTATATGTTCCAAGTGTGAAAACATCATTGTTAAACTTACATCTTCCACTGTCTAATATTATTCTTGTAAGTTTTCTGATATTCTAGGTAAACAGGTTTAACTGTCTTAGATGTCTTAGATGTCAAAATGTTGCACATTTAATCTTGTTATTAAATCTCTCAAAAATGTAAACTCTTAACTTTCAAGATTGTGTTGATTTTCAAGCTTGTAAGATATACTTAAATATTTGCATGAAGTCATACAACATGTCTATATTAAGAAAAATCTTAGTTTGTAAGTTTTACCCTTTATTTAAAAGTAAACTAATTGACAGCATTAATTTTGTTCTTTCTTTCTTTATTATTCTAACCTATATATATTTAGTGTAATCTCTGGTGGGTAAGCAAGCAATTTAATCTGCTTGCCTTCTTGCTATAGCTGTTTGAATCTAATTTGTATTATTAAAAATGCTTCTGACAATTTTCAGAATCCAAATAGCTGTTCTTCAATCTGTTGTATATAAAACATTCTCTTGAATTCAGTCTAATACAATTTTATTACTAAAGTTCAAAAAGGCATAGCACCTCAAGCACTCTCTGAGCAAAGATTTTTTGAAGAACTTTATAAAATTCCAGAATAATTAATCACAGTAATTAATTTATGCAAATATATTGTCTTATTATTTTCTCTTCCTCTAATAGAACAAAATTTAGTATTAATTTGATATCTTGTAACTTATTTATTTATAATTTATTTGGGAAGTCCACTTTGAGAAACTATGGCATATTCATTTGAATGTTCTAAATGTGACCTTTTTATTCCTTTGAAGCTTTGAGTAATGAAAATAGCCATTATTGAGGCTTAAATCTGAGGCAAATATAAGGCAGGTATTAAAAGCAGGGGCTTTGGAGAAATCAGACCTAAGGTGAAATTCATATTTGCTCTGCTTATCGTTGTTATAAATTAATTTGAAATTTAAACAAGCTATCTGTAAAATGGATATAATACTTACCTCTTAGGGTTTTGTAAGGATAAAATAAAATGTATACTAAGATCTTAACGGAGTGCTTGGCTTACAATAAGAACTAAACAAATTTAAGCTTTTAAAAATAGTTATTAAGGGGCGCCTGGGTGGCTCAGTGGGTTAAGCCTCTGCCTTCGGCTCAGGTCCTGATCCCAGGGTCCTGAGATTGAGCCCCACATCAGGCTCTCTGCTCAGCAGGGACCTTGCTTCCCCACCCCTCACCCCCTGCCTGCCTCTCTGCCTACTTGTGATCTCTGTCTGTCAAATAAATAAATAAAATCTAAAAATAAAATAAAATAAAATAAAAAGTTATTAAATGACTACCACACATATAATTCAAATGTCCATTTATCCATCTATATTCATCAAACATTTATTAGATATCTACCATGTGCTTAGAAAAAAGAATATATATTGTCTCCACTCAGGGGCTTTCACAATTCAAGAGTGAGGACATAAACAGGTACACTTTTTAGTATTACAGATATTATAATTAAAGAGCTGTCAAGAATTCAGAGAAAGGAGTCAGTTTCTGTATTGAGGTAGAAGGAAAGGTTCTGGAAAGGTGATGACCTGTGCACTCTCCTGGAAAAGGCTTAGGTATTTACAAGGCACTTGGCAATGAAGGGATAAGGGAACTAATTATTTCAGATATAAGGGTTAGAATGAACAAAAGCACAGGAAGTTCCTTCCCTGAAGGAACCAGATATGCTGAGGGGGATACGAGCCCTTCTGTTTGGCAAGATTATAATGAATAAGCCAAAGATAACACTGGAGGGGCACTTGGGTGGCTCAGTGGGTTAAAGCCTCTGCCTTGAGCTCAGGTCATGATCCCAGGATCCTGGGATCGAGCCCTGCAGCGGGCTCTCTGCTCAGCAAGCCTACTTCTACCTCTCTCTCTCTGCCAGCTTCTCTGCCTACTTGTGATCTCTGCCTGTCAAATAAATAATAAAATCTTAAAAAAAAAAAAAGATAACACCAGAGAGGCAGGTAGAGGATAAGAAAAAAACAAAGTTGAGAGTGCTTATAAATTTTAGAATTGATAAGGAAGGAGTTAAAGCAGTAGGTAGGAGAGATGACTGACATAAAAATGGGGAGATTTAGAAGACAGAGATACAGATGTAGTGGGCGTAAGACAGTGACGAGTGTGGCAATGGGAGCATGGCCAAAAGAATACCAGACTGTGTGGGCAGAGAAGTGTCTGGTAACTAGCATTATAGAATTTTACCTTATGTATGACTTAAAAAGTTAAAGAAACTAGATGAAAGAGAAAATAAATACACTATAAATTAATAAGAAAACAAATCACTGTTAAAAAAAAATTGTACCTGATCATCATTTTCATCTGAAAAGGTTATTGATGTAAGCTTGTAGTTATTCTTCAATAAAAATTCATTGACTAAGAAGTTTAGAGCTCTCTTTTCAAGAGGTTTGATTGGTTCCTACAGGCAAAAAGAAGATACAATATTATAAGTTTCCTTTCTTCAATACTTGCGCTACCATTTTATGTGGAAAAGATACTTTTAGGTCTGTCATTCACCCACCTGAATTTCAGGACTGGATTTGTAATTTTTTCGTTCCTGTAAAGGAACTTCGTGTTCTGGTGGAAGAAAATATAAATAACACTTTACTATTTTACATCTGAAAATGTCTCAGCTACTTCTACATTGTCAAAGTAGAAAAAGTCTCAAAAAAGTTTTATGTACACCACCTGCAGCCTTTGTCAGGTTGGCTCGGAGGGCCTGAATGGTCTCCTTGGCTTTCCGTAGTTCAAACTCCAGGACTGGACAGGGATTTGGAATAAACACACACAGGCATCCAACCAAGAAAAGGGAAACAAAATTAAAAAATAAAAAGCAAGGATGGGTATGAAAAAAAAATACAATTTGTATTGAAAACAGAAAGCATGCAATCTTTATGAAATTTGTGAACGCATGCAGCAGAGTTGGTTTGCAAGCAAACTGGTGAATGTTTTCCATAGTTTTTTGAACTTAGGGGACTGCTTATCAAACGTTCTAGCTGTCTGACAGAGAATAGCTCTATTTAAAAATAAAATCTATGGCATACTCTCATTTAGGTAAATAAAAATACTGGTAATCTGGGTGCTTGTACTTCACTCAGTGTAGGTAAGAAAATGCAATGGAATATTTTCAGGTGACATAATTTTAGGGGAAAAGACAAAAACTTAGATTAAGTCCAAGCATATATGCCTAAAGAAGGCCTTAGTATTAAAAAAGAAAAAGGTATCTTTAAATGCATTATCTAGAATAATGTTATATACCAATATATAGAAACATTAGTTACTATATCCCTTCATTAAGATGTTGAAGGAACATGGCTTAAATATTTAATAAATGGGATGGCTTTAAGTTTCTCTACAAAGTTATGCTATCTACAAACAAGCATAGATATGTTAAATACATATCTTTTAAAATGTTCCTATGGTTTTAGGTCTTATTTAAAGCTAAAGGGTTGAAACAGTTTGTTTTTTTTCATTTCTACTTAAGACCATCCTAAAGCATATGTGTGCAATTCTAAAAGTATAGTACCTAAGGATGCTATGTAAAATTAAATAGGATTTCAAAGTTTCTGGTAACTCTCCAAATAGGTATCTCTTAGTGTTAAGAGACACTAACTAGTGAAACTCAAAGACCTCTTGTTACTGATAAGATAAACATGAATACTGAGGAAACATTTTTTTTTGAGGAAACATTTTTAAAAGCTCTTTAAAATGTTTCATTGTGAGCAAGATTTAACTAAATGTGTCTCAACTGGCAACTTTCTTTAAAATATATAATAAATATTGCTCTGAAGAAAAAAGCAAACTTGGCTATGGGGGAAAAGGCCATTTCCATGAAGTAAAGCTCTGGGAAAATAAGGTAATCTTTGTTATAACTAGATATTAAACAAAATTATGGTATTTAAATAGTTCTGCATAAAAACTAGCAAATTAAAAAATTTAAAGATGGCAATTTTTTTTTCTGATTGACTAATAAATAGAAAAAAGAAGATGGCAAATGAGATGCTATCAGAGACAACAAAGCTATAAAAATATATGGAAAAATTAGGATTCACTCAGTTTGCACATTTTCATTAAAAACTTAAGATGTAATTGAATCACATCTAGTACATGAAGGCCAATTATTTTGATGCACAGAATCTCACTGCAGCAACATGAAGGCACAACTAAAAGTCAGAAGACATGTATGTTACTATTTCTTTTTTGGTAGTTAGCAATGCTGATCTGCAAACATTTCTGTGCAACAAAGTTAAACATTTTCCCTAAAACACTTCTGGAAACAGAGTTTGTCTTTAAAGTCAGACTGTACACATTCAGTGTATAAGCACAAAATAGGTTTACTTTCTTTTTTTAATTTCAAAGTTCTAAGTAATTGATTTTGATCTAAAAATATTTAACGATACCTTAGGTAAAATCAGTATATGTATTATGCTTTCAGTATCACAATTTACTAAGACATATTACAGAACAATTGCAGATCAGAAATGCCTGCACCAGAATGATAGAAAAAAAAAATTGAAAAAAAAAAAGGGTTAAAACACAAACTGTGAAAAACTCAAATTCAATTGGTGAAAAGTTTAGGTGACTAAGAGCAAAACACTGAATGATCAAGGCACAGAAAGCCAGAAAAACCCATGTCAGACGGCAAGAATTTATATTTTTATGCACATCTACAAATACATTGCCAAATGTCACTAAAAATTACTAATGCTTTGAAAAGATAGTGCTTATCAAAATGAATTCACTCTGCTGCATGTTTCTTAATATACAATATAGACTTTAAAAGACAAAGGCATATCTTTGAAGCTATATAGCATATCTCTATAAAGGCACAGTATGATCAAGTAATTACAATTACATGAGAAAGTTTCACAAGAAAGGTCTGAACAGCTATATTCACATATACATGAATTTGTCTCTTCTTTATTAAACAATATTGTATTAAAGCTCAAAATTAATTATCCTGTAAAGAGATGCACTGTACCAAACAATCTCCAAGTATTTTTCAAATATTTTAATTCTTCATAAAAATGTTTAAGGATGTGTATGTTTGTAAAAAAAACAAAGACCAAAAAGCAACATAACACTGTAGGAACCAACTACGTACCTGCTCACTCCACTATCTCAATCCTCTACTACTAGTCTAACCCTATTGACAGCAATTTTATTGGAATTAAGCTAATAACTGCAAAGATGTAGGTATATTCTAACATTACATATTATAGTCTTACCAAAATAATTAATGAATTTCAGTATAAGCATCTCTAGATTGGTTGAAATTACTATCTTCCAACAGGGGGTGGAATACTAGTATTCTGTCAGTGGTACCTGAGTGTTTAAAGATCATGTTCTCATGACTTTATATGAAAGGTAAAATGTTAAATTTCAAAGCAGAAAAAAAAAAAATAGCAATCCCCTGTGGCCCCAATCAATATATCACTATATTATCTTGAAATATTTGCTAATCTTTGATCATCTTGGCACGAAACTCAAAACATTATTTTGGAAAAATTTTTCTGTGACTCAGACATGACAAGAGTCAAGTACTTTTTCATTCCCATTCCTGTTCACTATTGAAGAGTTCAAATCAACAGGGCTGAGTCAAGGTCCTCCCCATTGTAGACATGAAACCATCTTCTTTCAAGTCAGAATTTCCTGGATTTTTTTTGGTTTTGTTTTGTTTTGTTTTTACTATAAAGTGATTTATTTGACTTCATAATAAAATGCCACTTCCCCATTTTTTAATTTTTTAATATTTATTTTATAATTCCAGGAACGGTTCTAAGAAATAGGAAAATTATTTTAAGATCTCGAGTTAGAATAGAAATCTATTCCTAAAAATGATACAAAAATCCCAAGAGAGTACCATTACCTCCCCACCTGGGTTTAGAGAATTCTCCTTGCCTATTAGAGACTTCAGAAAGGAATAGTACTGTTAGGCATCTTAGTAGATAGTGAAAAATAAGTGAATGGAAGCAAGAAGCAATCTTTGTAGTCTACAGATATTTAGTTTTCTATATTCATCTTAGTGTGGGGAAAAATCCTCTCCCCCAAATCTTACAGATTTCTCTATCACTTATCTCAATGCTGGTGTTTTTCAGAGTACCATCTTTGCCCTTTTCTTACCCTACATATCCCAATGGGATGATATCCAGTCTTATGGTTTTAACTTTGACAAGTACGCTGAAGACTCAAAAATCTTTAAACCTTTTCCCGAAGATACAGACCTACCTAATTATATCTATGACATGCCCACCTGAGTATCTCATTAGTTTTGAATTTGATCTATCCATATGAATTTCATCATCTTCCTCTCATATCTGCTCTCCTTCTTCCTCCTGTAACCTCTCTTCATTAATGGCACCACTATCAATGCAGATTCCCAAACAGGAAACCTGGAATTACTCTTCACTTATCCCTTGTACTTACTCAGTCCACATTAATCAAATGTCCAAGCAATATTAATTCCAACCCTTGAGTAACCTCCTCCTAAAAAACCATTCATCTCAACTGTCTCTGCAATTTTCCTAGTTCAGACCTCTATGACTTATCACATAAATTGTAGCACCCTTCAGTCATATTAAAAGTTTGTTACCTTTAAAGACTTGCTTGAGTATCTACCTCATTTAAAATCGTAAAGACTTAAGTAAGGCTCAAAATAAGAAAAACAAAAAGTACTACTAATGGGAAGTATAAATATCTGTACTAGGGGAGAAATACATCAGGAAACAAATAGATTTATTTAATCTGATAATTCTGTATATGTATATTGCAGGCCAATAGCTGACAGATGAGAGGACTATTGCTGCTTCTAAATCAGTGGACAGGCCAGGTTATTCCCAGGCAAAAACCTGAGAGTCATTTTAGAATGTATACTAGATTATGCAAGTTTTACAGAGGTTTCAAATGTCTATTTTGTTCATTATTATTAACAGAACAGCTTAATACCCTGA
>ML099715.1:14129-28155 GCA_003697995.1 Taxidea taxus jeffersonii
TATTCAATAAGTACTCAACAAATATTAGATATTCAGAGACTGATGTTAAATGACAGATCATGTGGGTGGCTCAGTGGGTTAAGCCTCTGCCTTCAGCTCAGGTCATGATCTCGGGGTCCTGGTATCGAGCCCCACATCGGGCTCTCCGCTCAGCAGAGAGCCTGCCTCTCCCTCTCTCTGTGCCTGCCTCTCTGCCTACTTGTGATTTCTGTCTGTCAAATAAATAAATAAAATCTTAAAAAAAGAAAAAAGAGACAGATAATGTGAAATGGAGACAGGGTTATAGGTGGTCCCAAACTTAACAAGGCCCTTACCACCATTTCCAAAGTACTGAACATTTATTTATACTACAGATATAGACATTTTTCAGGATAAATTCCTTGAGAGTGGAAACTTTATTTCATGTTTCTATATCTAGTACTTAACACATAGCAGATGCTCGGAAAGTCTAAAATAAATTTTCAAATGGCAATCCCAATATTTAGAATGTGCATGTCCCTTGCTATCTTTAAGAAAACTTGAAAATTTAAGAAGTGCATTGTACACACAAAGTAACACTAGATTTCTTTAATAACATACAGAAAGCTCAGTTAGGTTAAGCTCAGTTTGGTCTGGTGTCTATCACTTTTTAAATAATTTTTGTGTGAAAATATACACTTCTAAATTCAGAAACAGAAAATATTTAAAATGAAAAACTTTTTAAAAACTTAAAAGAAAATGGCTATGTTGAAATAGTCTTGTATGGGAAAGACACAATTTGGCTATCCACCCACAGGAATGTACAGATGGGTGGAAACCATGGCCTGGTACTAAAAGATATATTGTGGACTCTGGAATAAGAACTTCTGTGTCCACATCCTAATCCCTTATCATTTGGAGGCTACCGGGCAAATTGGTCAATCGTGGCGAGCCTCAGTGTCTTAATCTATAAAATATGGACATCATGACCTATTCTTCAGAACCGCTAACAAGATTAAAAAATAAAATATTGTATACAAACCACCCCAGCACAGTGCCTGACACAGAGCAGATGCTCAATAAACATTAGTTCATTTAGAGATGTCTTCCTCTTTGAAGGAAAATCTATACAGACTCGATAAAAGAACCAGATTTTTAGTTTAGGAAAAAGATCATAAGAATGATGCTAAAAACACCATAGTATCATAAACAGCAGCCCCTGAATAAAGGTTAGAGCGGACCCTACATTTACATGGTGGGACAATGGACTCAATCAATACCTGTGTTATCTATAATCTCCCTCTGCCCAAGACAGGTAAAGAAAGATTTAATAAAGAAATTTCTGAAGGGTGGTTGGATTATGGACATTGGGGAGGGTATGTGATACGGTTAGTACTATGAAGTGTGTAAGCCTGATGATTTACAAACCTGTACCCCTGGGGCAAATAAAGGCAAATAATACATTATATGTTAATAAAAATAATAATAATTTTAAAAAAAGAAATTTCTGTTCTTTCCTAGTGAGGTTTACATGTGATCCAATCACAGATGACAGGATCCTTTCTGGATTGCTGGTCCTTCAGATAAGCTTTTAAGTTACTACCAATGGTTAGTGAAGAGCCACAAATCTTTTTAGAAATGGGAATTGTGAATTGAAACTTTTTCATAAAGTTTCACTCACATATCACACATTTGATTCAATTACAGCCTACCATAAAGAACGCTACAAGTCTGAAAGTAATTCTCTTATAGTAATGTACGTTTTCCTTCCCTTTTCCAATTAAGATGAAAGGTTTATTTACATATTAGCACTGTATAATCATAAAAAATTACTTTAGCTCCCCAAACCTAGAGACAGAGTATAAGCTTTAGATTACAAATATAAGGTGAAAACCACCATGTATTTGTAACATTTCATTCTTAGGTATGCTTGGTTATAACATTTTGCTTTTACATCAATAATGTTTCCCCTAATTAGAAACACTAAAATACCTAAATAACAATAATGAACCTCTTAAATATGACTAAATCTTAAAATTTAGGTTTTCAAATGGAAATTAAAGGAAAAAATAATTATGTGATCTATTTTTGGGTAGAAGTTACTTTCTAATTATATAACCACTTGAATAGTAACACAAATATACAAAACCAGATATATTTGGTTAGTCTAAGAAATTACCATGTACTTAATATTTAACATATAACATAAAATATCTAATATCTAACAAATACAACATAATTATATAACATAATGTGACTTAACAAAGGATAAAATAGGTAGAATAAACTAGTCCTAAAATTATACAAATAATTTCCATTTGATTTGTTAATTTTTAGATAAAACTGGTATGATTTACTGTTTTGATACAAGTCAATAAATAATGCTTCTGACTAAATCATGATTTAATATTGGGAGCCACATTAAACTCTTCCAATGATTTCCCATTCAACTGACACCACTACTATTTATACTATTGAATCCTCTCTCCTGCTGAAACAGTTACATTATTTTTTTCCTAACTAATACAATACCATCTGAGATTAAAATTATTCAATATTTCTATTCTTGGGGAATGAGTGAAAGTCATATATTGAAATGTCATTTTTAATCAGGCTGAACCTCGTCCTTCCTGCTATGACATACTATATGGCATAGTCAGTTGCGGACTCTGTTGCTGGGCTATCTGAATTTGAATTTAAATTCTAGTCTAGCCACTAAAGCCTTATCCTTCTGAGTGTTTCAGTCTCCTGGGGTGGAGAGGATGATGACAACTCTATAAGTCAATGAGTTAACACACATTTAGAACAGTGATTAGAATAGAGCAAGTGCTTCATAAAAACTAGTACTCACTTTTATTCATAATGACCATGACAGGAAAACATTTGGTAGACTGTAACAAACTTGTCCCAGTAAATGGAAGAAAAATTCATGGTCAAGAAAGTAATCCACATTATGGGTACTCCCTGATAATCATATTGCCCCCATGGGTCCCATCTGTCCCATGTGGCATCCCTCCTGCCCCAGAGTGCCTACCATTCCGGTGGGCACTGATGTCTGTCTGCTCTCCCCATCTAAGAGCCAATGTCCTATGAAAACTACAATCCCTGCAAAGCACTCAAGAATGTCTTCAATTACAGAGAGCCATCGCCTTGAAGCACCTGACACGTACCAAATGTTTGACACTAAAGGAGCCAGGGCTGATACACTCCCTGATAATTTCCAGGGTGTACCCTGACCAGAATCTGCCTGGCTTCATTAGATGTAGACAGAGCAGGTGGGAAGGTAGAAAGGTGAGGAGAGAAGGAGATTGGTATGAGTAACCAAGCATTTAGAAAGAATGTCAGTTTTCTTATTGGAATAAACAAGGTCCTGGAGGCCCCTGCTATACCAAGTATTAACTCTTTATTTTTGGCTTACAGGAAAGTTAAGGGAAATTTTTGGAGCTGCTGTAATGGCTAGGGAGCACCCAGAGATCTCAAGACAAAGTTTTATTCACCAGCCAGCATATAAGTATTTCAACCCACTTTTAAAATCAGTAGAATTGTGTTGATATACAACACCTAAATATCAGCCCTAGTTTGGAAGATCAAAGGAGTGAGGAAGACAAGGTCCAACTAACTTTGTATTGAACTATAGCTAATTTAAACCTGCTTTGCACCAGTTAGAGAACTACATGGTTGTAAACTGTTGGTCATAAGCAGAACTCAGCAAATTTTAGGTATGCATATCCAGAAACTCACAGCACAACTATAAGAGGAAGTTGAGGGTTCAGATGTTCCCTGTAGCCAATAAATTAGTAACATAATTTTGTGTAATAACTACATAATTATATTCACATACCAGATCGTAGAAGGAAGAAATTCCTCAAGTCACTTTATTATTTCTTGAATGTCAAAGAATCCAAATCTGTCTTTACAATGTTACTCACCTGCCACCCTCTCATCTGTTTCCCTGTTACCGTCATCTGAGTATCTTGCAAAGTCTAAAGAATCAAGAGTACTGATGCTTCCAGCTCGATCTATAATAATGAGAAAAATAACAGAAACTTATTTTTAATTGTCAAGATAAAACACTGGAAATCATTTACCTATGATTATTTTCAGCCTATAAAACTATGATTCTAAATTCTACTAAAACAATAAACTAAGAAATGCTCACATCAACTAAACTACTTTAAAACAACTCAAGTTTCTCTGCCTAAATCTCTGGCTAACTCCTGAATAATGCACACACAGGGTAGACTTAAACCAGTCCAGCTAAAGATGAAAAAACCCAAAACAAAGAAACAAAGAAACAAACAAAATCAACCTGAAATGAAATTTGAGCTATCATATGAGAGTTTGCAGACTGAATTAAAAAAAAAATTATGAAAAAACACAACACTATTTGAAAATATAGAACAGAATCCCATCTCCACAACATAACACATATTTGTCCACCATACAGTCCAAACTACTTGATACACAAGAACCAGTAAAATGTGACTCAGTCTCAAGACTAAACACAATCAATAGGGACCAACTTGAAGATAATCTAGATGTTGGAATTAGCAGACCAAGTTTTTAAAATAACTACTAGGGGCGCCTGGGTGGCTCAGTGGTTAAGCATCTGCCTTCAGCTCGGGTTATGATCCTGCGGTCCTGGGATCCAGTCCTGTGTCCAGCTCCCTGATTGATAGAAAGCCTCCTTCTTCCTCTCCTGCTCTCTCTGCTTGCTCTCTTTCTCTCTTCCTCCCTCCCTCTCTCTGTGAAATAAATAAAATCTTTAAAAACAAAATAAAATAACTACTAAAACTATGCTCAGTAAAGGAATATATGCACACAATGAAAGAAGAAAATCTTAGCATAAAAATAGACTACAAAAATACTAATGGAAACTAGAAAAGTTATCTGAAATTTAAAATTCTCTAAACAGTTTAAAAACAAAGTGGAAGTAACTGAGCAAGGAGTCAGTGACTTTCAAGATAGATTAATAGAAATTATCCTACCTCAAGAACAGAGAGGAAAAAAGACTGAAACAAAAATTAAAAGAGCCTCACGAACTGATAGAACAATAGCAAAAGATCTGACATATGTGAAATTGAAGTCAACAATAGGTAAGACAAGAGATGAGACAGATACAAATTCAAGAGGTTCAAAGAACACCAATAAAGATAAAGAGAACAGAAATTCAGGCACATAATCAAATTGCTGAAGATCAAAAATGAAAAGAAAATATTAAAAGCAGCCAAAGAAAAACAATATTTTACATATAGGGGGACAGTGATTTGAATGACTGGTGATTTCTCATAAAAACTTCATGAAGCCAAAGGCATCCAGATTGGAAAGAAAGAAATAAAACTATTTCTATTTTAAATATAAAAAAACCAAGGAATCTGCTAAAAGATAAATAGACCTAAGAAATAAGTTTATCAAAGCTGCAGAACACTGGGGTGCCTGGGTGGTGCAGTGGGTTAAAGCCTCCGCCTTCAGCTCAGATCATGATCTCAGGGTCCTGGGATCGAGCCGCACATTGGGCTCTCTGCTCAGCAGGGATCCTGCTTCCTCCTCTCTCTCTGCCTGCCTCTCTGCCTACTTGTGATCTCTGCCAAATAAATAAATAAAATCTTAAAAAAAAAAAAGCTGCAGAACACAAGACCAACACACAAAATTCAAATTTTTATACACTAGCAATGAATAATCCCAAGGCAAATTAAAAAAAAAATGATTTCTAGTAACACCCAAAAGAATAAAATACTTAAGAAAGACATCCCCATGGGGCGCCTGGGTGGCTCAGTGGGTTAAAGCCTCTGCCTTTGGCTCAGGTCCTTCTGACTGAGCAAGGCTGTTTTGGCTTTCCCAAAGCCAAAGTAATCTTAAAAAAAGAATAAAGATAGAAGAATCATACTTCTTGATTTTAGACTTACAGCATTTTTCAACAAATGGTATTGATATAAACAGATATCTACATGCCAAAGGAGGCAAGTGGATCATTATTGTACACCATCAGCTAAAATGAAAAATGGATCACAGACCTAAATATGATAGTGAACACTATAAAACTTTTAGTAGGAAATGTGGAGGGAAATCTTTGTGGCCTTGTCTTTGGCAATGATTTCTCAGATATAACACAAAAGCATAAGCAATATGATAGGCAGAAAAATTATAATCCCTTATTATCTGTGAATATGTTATCTTACATAGATGGAACTAAGATTGCTAATCAGCTGATCTTAAAATAAAGAGATTATCTTGGATTATTCAGGTTGGGCCAACATAGTAGCAAAGGTCTTTAAAAGTGGAAAAGGGCCATAAGCCAAGGAATATAGGCAGCTTCTAGAAGCTATTTTAAAGATTTTATTTATTTATTTGACAGAGATCACAAGGAGGCAGAAAGGCAGGCAGAGAGAGAGGGAAGCGGGCTTCCTGCCGAGCAGAGAGCCTGATGTGGGGCTGGATCCCAGGACCCTGGGATCATGACCTGAGCTGAAGGCGGAGGCTTTAACTCACTGAACCACCCAAGCACCCTTAGAAGCTATTTTAAAGGCTTCCCCTAGAATCTCCTGAAAAAACACAGGCCTGCCAACACTTTAATTTTAGCCCATTTAGCCTATCACAAGACCTATTTTGGATTTCTGAACTACAGAACTGCGAGATAATAAATAATAAAAATAGTAAGTTTGTGTTGTTCTAAGATACCATGTGTTTTTTTTAGCAGCCATAGGAAACTAATACAAGTGATAAACAAATGAACTGATAAACTGGATTTTATCAAAATGAAAAACATTTGTGCTTTAATGGATAAAGAAGAGGTGATATGTATCTATGAATGTCATACAGAAATATGTATATCATATATATAATCATATACATATATACATAGGTACGACGGAATATTATTCAACCATAAAGAATGAAATCTTGCCATTTGCAACAACATGGATAGATCTAGAGACTATAACGTTAAATGAAATAAGTCAGTCAGAGAAAGATAAATATGGTATGATTTCACTCATATGTGGAATTTAAGAAACAAATGAACAAAGGAAAAAAAAAGAGACACAAACCAAAAAACTCTTTCATTACAGACAGTTACCAGAGGCGGGAGGGAGGTGGGGGTATAAATGAGGAAGGTGAAAGGGATTAAGTGTATACTAATCTTGTTGAGCAGTGAGTAATTATGGAAGTACTGAATCACTATATGGTACACCTGACACTAATAGAACACTTCATGTTAACTATACTGGAATTAAAAACAAAACAAAACATCATTTACAAAGTGAAAATAACCCACAGAATGTGAGGAAATACTTGTAAATCAAGCATCTGATAAAGGAGTTAAATCTACAAATATAAAGCACTCTTCTAATTTAGTAAAAAAAAAGCACAACTTCAAAATGGGCAAAAGATTTAAACAGCCATTTTTCCCAAGAAGATACACAAATGGCTAATGAGTACACTGACGGATACTCAACATTAGTCATTAGGGAAACGAAAACCAAACCACAATGAGTTACCACTTCAAACCCACCAGATGGCTATAATCAAAAAGATAGATATAACAAGTGTTTCAGAGGATGTGGAAAAAGCAGAACCTATATACTTTCCTGGTTGGAATGTAAAATGGCAGGAGTCCTTAGGAAAAGTTTGGCAGTTCCTCACAAGTTAAACATGGAATTCCCATATAGTATATACCCTCAGTATATACCCAAAGAGACCAGAAACCTATATTCCTACAAAAACTTGTTCATGGATGTTCATTCACAACATTATTCACAATGGCAACAAGACACAAAGGAATCAAATGTCCATCAACTAATGAATGAATAAATAAAATGTGGATAACCATATAATGGAGTATTAGTCACACATGCTACAACATATATAAACCCTGAAAACATCCTAAGTGAAAGAAGCCAGACCCATAAGGTCATATATTGTATGATTTCACTCATATAAAATGTCTAGAATAGGTAAATCCATAAAACACAAATAGATTAGTGGTTTGCCAGGTGCTGTTGATACAGAAGAGTGAGCAGTGACTACTAATGGGTACAGGATTTCTTTCAGGGTGATGAAAATGTTCTGGGATACAGAATAATAATGAATGCACAATTTTGTAAATATATACTAAAACTACTTCACTGTATACTTTAAAATGGTGAATTTGGGGTATTATACCTACTTTTATGAATTACACCTGCTTTTCAAGTGTTGGCCAAGATGCACAGAAATTGGAACCCTTGTATATTGCTGGTGGGAATGTAACATGGTACAGCTACTTTGGAAAACAGTTGGCAATTCTTTTGAAGGCTAAACATTTGAGTTATCATATGACCCAAGCAATTCCTCTTCCATCCAAAACAAATGAAAACATATGTTCACACAAAATCTTGTACATGATCATTTATAGCAGCATTATACACAATGGCAAAAAAGTAGAAACAACAAAATGCCTGTTAACGGATAAATGGAGAAATAAAACATAGTATATACATCCATACAATTGAATGTTATTTCCCAATAAAGAGGACTGAAATACTGATACATGTTACAATGTGATGAAGCTTGAATATATGCTAAGTGAAAGAAGTCGGTCACAAAAGAGCCATATATTATATGTACAATGTACATATATGTACAAAACAGGCAAATCTATGGCAGCAGAAAGTAGATTAAGTAATTTCCTAGGGCTGGAGGGTGAGGGCAAATAGAATGTGTGATAATGGGTGAGAAATTTCTTTTCGGGTTGATGGAGATGATCTAAAATTAGATTAGGTGATAGTTGCACAAGTTGATAAATATGCTAAAAACAACTGAATGATACACTCTAAATGGGTGAATTTTAAGATACTTAAATTCTGTCTAAGTAAAATTAATACTTTAAAAAAGGCACAACAGCGTTGGAGTGCATGAGAAAAAATGTAATTCAAATTCTGTATTCAACAAAAATATCCTTCCAAAATGAAGGCAAGATAAACTTAAGCAGTTCCCTAAATAATTTTCACAAAGGTCCTTGTGCCTTAAGATGTTCCTAAGAAGAGTTTTAAGAAAAGAAAAAAAAAAAATACAGTTGTGTAGGTGCGTGACAGCTCAGTTTTATAGTGCCCATCAATATAACCAAGATCTAGAAAAGTCCTGAGTTAAAGCAAAATAAGATAACATTTCCCAAAATCAAATGTCCACCACATTCTTTTTTTGAGTAATATCTATTTATTATCACAAGGAAATAATGTTACTCAGAACACATTGTGAAAAATGTTAAACTGCTTTCCCTATGTTTTGTAATTAAAATTTTTCATTTGTTAAGGGAAATAATGCATTAGAACAGGAGTCGGACCAGCTAAAGCCTGAGCCAAATGTGGCCAGAGTCCTCTTTTTATATAATCCCCAAGCCAAGGGTGGCACTAATGCTTTTAAAGGGTTTTTATTACTTATTCATTTACTAAACATTTATGGAGCACCTAATCTGTACCAGGTACTGTTGTAGATTTGGGGTACGTAGCAGTGAAAAAACAGATAAAGAAAGAGTATGCCAAAAGATACCTTGCAGAAAAGCAAAGCAGTAGAGAAGGGAAAATTAAAGTTTATAGAAAAACACCTCAACTATATTAAATTCAAACATGCAGAACTGGTTACTGTTGAACACTCAGCTTTTCATGGAAGGTGGTTCCTCAGTAAAAACTAGCTCCGCTTTCTCCTCTTTCTGAGATAGTACACAACTGCCCAGCATCCTTACTCAGAAGACACTGTAGGATTTTGCAAGTGTTGGTGTCATTAGTCTAAAAAATATTGCTGTTTTACTACATAGGAAACAAAAGAAATAGAAACTCAAGTATTCAACTTAGGGCAAGACTTACTGAGCTGCACTTAATCCTTGAAAAAACTTCATATCCTATTACAATTTGTCACGCACCCTCTTCAGTGCAGGGCCTTCTTTGTCAGCAAGACCGATAAGGTCCCTGTTCTTAGAAAACATTCTACAGTGGGGAAGAGAACAGTACGTAAGTTAAAAAAAAGAAAATTAATTAAATCAGATGATCAAAATGGTATAAAGAAAATAAAACAAGACAAAGCCAGGGGTGTCTGGGTGGCTCAGTCACTTAAGCCTCTGCCTTCAGCTCAGGTCATGATCTCAGGGTCCTGGGATTGAGAGCCCCGGTCAGGCTCCCTGCTCTTCGGGGAGTCTGATTCTCCCTCTGTCCCTCCCCCTGCTTGTGCTCTCTCTCTGTCTCTCTCAAGTAAGTAAATAAAATCTTAAAAAAAAAAAAAAAGACAAGGCCTGAGTAGTAGGTAGGCTGGGGTATAATATTGCGTACTCAGACAAAGCCCTTTTCTGAAGAGGTGAGAATAGGTAAGAGTTTCAGGCAGACCTGAGGCAGTAACAACAGGCAGTAAATAATCTGAAAACCACTGTGAACAGTCTGAATTCTATTTCAAGTACAAAGGGAAACAACAAAGCACACAATTTTTAATCATTTAACCAATTTTTAATCAAAATCATTCTGGCTTATATATGCTATAAAGAAAGTGATCTGTGAAGAGACCAATTAAGTTAGATAGTATTATGCTAAGTGAAATAAGTCAGTCTGAGAAAGACAAATACCCTATGATTTCACTCAGATGTGGAATTTAAAAAACAAAACAAACGAGCAAAAGAAAAAAAAAAGTGAGGGAGAAACAAAGCCAAGTACAGACTTTCAACTCTAGAAAACAAACTGAAGGTTACTAGATGGGGGGGGGGGGGTTAAACAGGGGATGGGGATTAAAGAGGGTACTTGTCCTGAGGAGCACCAGGAGTTGTTTGGAAGTGACGAATCACTCTATTGTACACCTGAAACTAATATTACACTGTATATTAACTGGAATTTAAGTAAAAATTTAAATTCTAAATAAAAGAGGCTATTATGGTCATGTGAGTAAGAGACAGTAAGATTTCAACTAGAAGAGCCGCAGTAGAAGTGTGAGTAGTAGTCAGATTCAGGTCACGCTTTTAATGTAGAACTTACATGTCCTGCTAATACAATGGATGTGGGTTTAAGTAAAAGAGAGAAAACAAAATTATTCCTGAAGACTTCATTTACTGGATTTGTAATGATACAAAAGGTGAAGAGAGTTTCAGAAGTTCTGTGTTTTAAGCGCACTGTGGTGATGGGGAGAATCCTTAGCTTACACCGGATTTTTAAGGGTCCCTAAACAGAAAGCTCTATGTTATTCTCACTTGGGCAAAGAAATCAAAGCAGATATTATGGATGACCTAACTAGCGAGTGCAAAAAAAGGGCAAATAAGAGGCTAGGTCAAGTTTCTTTTAATTAAAATACTACTTTATAAAGTACTTAACTATATATTGATCTAAGGAAATAGATTATCTCTGTTCAGAAAGCAGAATCAGGACAAATGAATGCAAATTACAGAAACACAGATTTGGACCTCATGTAGGGCTCCCCATCTTTTTTTTTTTTTTTTGTAAGTTTATTTATTTATTTAAGTAATCTCTATACTTAACATGGGACTTGTACTCATGACCCTGAGATCAAGAGTCGCATGCTCCCCCTATTGAGCCAGCCAGGTGACCCCCACCATCTTCTTTTAAAACAATTTTAAAACACGTCAATAACGAAATGATTGACTTCAAATAAAACTATGTCATTATCAATCTACCTTATCTTTAAATTCCTGTTAAGGTGAACTAAGTGAAGTTCTATATATAGCACTCTTCTTAGAACATCTGAGTGGCTCAGTGGGTTGAGCATCTGCCTTTGTTTCTGCTCAAGTCATGATCTCAGGGTCCTGAAATCGAGCCCTGCTCCCTGAAATTGCAGGGAGCCTGCTTCTCTCTCTCCTCCCGCTTGTGCTCTCTCTCTCAATTAAAAAAAAAAGAACATTGTGTTTCTATTCAGGGAAGTATTTAATTTTCTTGCAATTTAATTGTATCTGATAAATAATTTGCTATTACGTTTTAAGACAGCATAAGCAAAAATGACAAAAAACAAGTAATACAGTATTCCTCATTATAGCATAATCTCTTTTAAACACAAGCCAAGAACTATCAAAAACAATAGGAACCACCAAAGTATCAAAAGTTCATATTAAAGGGGCTAGCTCAGTTGGTAGAGTATGCAAACTTTTGATCTCGGGTTCTTGAGTCTGACCCCACACTGGGTGGACAGATTACTTAAAAAAGAAAGTTCACATTAAAAATGGACTGAACTCAGGAACATTACTCAGCAATTAAAAAAAAAAAACACAACTATGATATATACAACATGAGTGAATCTCAACGCTGAATGAGAAGCCTTACACAAGAGTACACACTGTATAAGTTCAAGTAAGTGGTGTTTTAGGCCACACCATAGTAATTTATAGCAGGAAAAAAATCATAATAATGGTTCCTGGAGTGCGGGGCTAACAGAGAGAGAGCATGATGGAAGTTTTGGGGGAGAAATGTATTAACAGGAGTTTGGGTTATCACAGGTGCATTCTTTTGTCGAAACTCATCAAATGGGACATTTAAAACTTACGTATCTTATTGTTTTTAAATTTTACCTCAAGAGAAAAGATACTAAATATTGAGCTCTTAGTAATGACATGGATACTAAAGATTTTAAAAGAAGGTATACTGATATCTGCAGCTTAATTTGAAATGCATAAAGATAAGATGGATTTTTGGATGAATAGAGGGTTGGAGAAATATCTAGATATGAGCCAAAGCAAGCAGAGTAGAAGGTGAATTGCGTTATCTAGTGGTGGGTATATGGGTATTAAAATTCTCTCAACTTTTAAGTTTGAAATTTTCAAAATGTGGGAAAAAATAAAACAAGTTAAACATTGATAGGATCCACTGACTCCTCAATTTTAATAATTAAAGCTGTAATGCTGGAAATAGCTATTATCATCTTATATGAAAAAAAAAATTTTTTTAAATGTTTTCCCTCTATTGTTTGAAATTGAGGCTTATGTGGTGAGAATTTGCCCGATCATTAAGGTTACTGATACATATTGCTTAAACGGCTTCCCAAAATAAGTATATATAACAATCTAAGTTCCAGCTTATAACAGTTTACAACAATCTAAGTTCCAGCAGTTTATAATGCCAATACTTGGTATTATTTTTAATCTCACCAATTTAACATACTATAAAACTGTATCTTGCTTAATTATGCATCTCTGATTGCTGGTGAACTTGAACACTCTTTGAAAAATAAGTGTGTGTGTAAATTCTGAATTCACATTCTTTGACCTTATAGCTAACATCTAGATTTTCCTTATATTATTAGTTTATCTGGCCATTACTGCCCTAACCAGAAACTCAACTTAAGTACTACATCCTCGGGGTGCCTGGGTGGCTCAGTTGGTTAAGCCTCTGCCTTCAGCTCAGGTCATGATCCCAGGTTCCTGGGATCGAGCCCTGCATCGGGCTCTCTGCTCAGCAGGGAGCCTGCTTCTTCCTCTCTCTCTCTCTCTCTCTGCCTACTTGTGATCTCTATCTGTCAAATAAATAAAATCTTTAAACAAACAAACAAATAAAAAAAACTACATCCTCTATTCTTAGTCGCATGTCTTAGCTCCTCATTCTGATGTCTCCAACGTGTGTATTAAAACATGTACACCCAAAAGGATCAACTTTTATCAACCAATATCCTGGTACTGTGACATCAGTCCTCACTGTCTTACTACTGATTTCATGAAATGTTAAGGATGATGTTGATTATTGATTTCAGATAAATATTTTTTATTATGTTAAGTATTCATCCACTGTTAATTTTCTAGTTTTTTTCTTTCTCCTCCTATTCATATGTTTAATCATACATATAGGTATAGATTAGAGCTATTTAACCACCATACATTATTCCTCCATTATACTGTTATTATTTCTCTGAAAGTTTCAAAGTTATCTCACAATGGGAGAGTCCCTGGGGAAAACAAACACCCAGTTTAATTTTCAACTTGGTGTTATTATAGCCATTGAAAAATATTTTGGTCCAAGCCAATAGCTTCATATTTTCCAAAAAAGAATATCTGACACCTTTCTAAATAATAACTATGATGTCACAAAAGTAAAAAATCTCCTAATTCATTAAAATTTAT
>RCUC01121104.1:0-32216 GCA_003697995.1 Taxidea taxus jeffersonii
AAAAAAAAAATCACTCCAGATAAGACTTAAAGATCTAACTGCATTCAAAATAGCTTAATAATCTTGAGATTTAAAAAAAGATGGAAAAGCCCTCTTATGGAAGATATGAAACCCCAGGAATAATTATAGATACAATATAGGGGAAAATCCTGAGGTATATGTAAACTTGAACTTGCAAATTAAAATGGTTTGCTTTGTAACATCATAATAATGAAAAGAGGCCATCACCTGGAAATGGCTTGAACATTTTCTAAATTTCAAAGATAAAAAGAAAATTCTAAAAGGAATCCAAGCAAGAAAAAAAAAAAAAGCAGCTTCCCCCTCCCCCCAAAATAATACATTTTCTTCAAGATTCCTTTAAGCAGTAACAAAAAATGTATATTTAACTTCAAATTCCAAAAAAGTAGAAATAGTATAAGTCACTTTGACCATGATGCAATAAAGATGGAAAATTTTTTAAAGAATAAATTTAAGGGGCGCCTGGGTGGCTCAGTGGGTTGAAGCCTCTGCCTTTGGCTCAGGTCATGATTTCAGGGTCCTGGGATCGAGCCCCACGTTGGGCTCTCTGCTCAGCAGGGAGTCTGCTTCTCCCTCTTTCTGCCTGCCTCTCTGCCTACTTGTGATCTCTCTCTCTCTCTCTGTGTCAAGGAAATATATAAAATCTTTTAAAAAAAAGAATAAATTTAAAAACCCAATCAGACAGAAATGTAAGGAAACAAAACCACACTGTTCTAAATAGTTCCTAGGGCAAAGAAGAAATCAAGGCTTTAATTATAGACTACTAGGTAAAGAAGGATATTAAAAAACTTCTGGCTCCTGACAGATAAACTAGCTTGAGTTACTGAATTCCTCTAAAAAAATTTAGACATATGTAGGAATGAAAGAGGAGAGCTCAGATACAAACAACTAACCTGTAAGAACCTCTCACAGAGAAATAAAGAAGTATTTCTAGAATCTTCTATCTGGACGAGAAAGAGAAGCCTATCTTAGATTCTTGGTCTACAAAGGTACTGCTCTGGCTCATCACACCTTCTTGCAAATTACAAATAGTATAGTTATAGCCCCAAGTGAAACTGAGCTCATGGACAAGAACAAATAGATGATAAAGAGTATATGAGAAATTATACTTTACAAAGATGCCCACACCTATATGTTCATTCATTCTAACTTGCTCTTCTTACAGTGTAACTTACACTCCCTTCACCAAGATTTATGGTCTACGTTCTTTCCCCTTGAATTTGGATAGAGATTCATGCCTGCTTCAAAGGGTGGAATAAGAAGAAAGTGATCTATATGACTTCCAAGGCTAGACCAAAAAAATATTACAACTCTGCCTGATTCTTCTTTTTCCTTCTCTCTCTCTTTTGGAATCCAGACACCATGTTGTGAGGAAACTTAAGAGAAATAGAGAAGTCACGTCTGGGTTTTCTTGTAGACAGCCCCAGCCAGCCTCCAGCCAACACCTGCATCCACTACTAGAAATGTGAGAAAATGCAATTCATATCATTCAAGTCCCCAGCCTTGAAGTCTTCCAGCTGAGGACCCAGAGACTGTGGAACAGAAACAAACTACCCCTACTGTACACTGTCTGAATTTCAGAACCACAGAAACCATGAATGGCAAATAAATAAATGAATAAATAAATTTTAAAAATGATTACTGTTTTCTAAAGTTATTAAGTTTTAACATAATTTGTCATAAATTTGTTGTGTGGCAATAGATAAATAATACAAAGGACATTTGTTACAAAGAAAAGCTTTATTACATGAAGTAGGACAAAAAACAAGAATAAAATTCTCGAAGAAATAGTTCAGGTTATATATTGTATGAAACAGGCACCAGAAGTCAAAAAGAATAATCAAATAGAAATACTGGATACTGAAAATATAACAGTCAAAAAACGAAATAGATGAAATAAACTGCAGAATCTGTAAAAACAAAAAATATAGAGAGAGATGAAATTAAGAGATAGGGAGAACAGAATAAAATACCAACATATACACAACAGAAATCCCAGAAAATGACAAAGAAAAAGATGAGAGAAAAATTCAAAGGTAATGATGATATATTTCCCTGTATTTCAGAATTGATTTAAGACCTTGAATTCAAAAACCTAGAATATGCAAAACTGAATAGTTAAGGAAAAAAACCCTACTCTGTACATGTTATAGCAAAATTTAAGACCATCAAAGTCAGATGTTAAAGGGTAATTTTTTTTGTTTTTATGTGTGTGCTTTCCATTGGTTTCATACGTTAAGTTTGTAATTAGAAAAATAACACAAAATATTTGAGATTAGATATCACCTTCTCCAGAAATACTTCCCTATCCAACCCTCTTTGAGAACAGATTCAGTATCCCTATTTTGAGATTCCATAATATCCTGTTAATGACTCAGAAATTGTTCTTACCTTGCTGTGTCTGTCCCCACCTATTATCATGCTGAGTGGCTGTTATTAACGAGAGTGACACATCAAAACCCCAGGGGAGTTGTTTTTGTTACTGATGATGGTGTTTCTTAATCTACTTTTTCAGATCCCACTGCAGGGTTTCTAAATCTGAATCTTTAGGACTGGAGTACAGGTTTTTAAAAATACTCTAAGATTTAACCTTGGTTTAATCCATCAATATAGAGGAAAGGGTCTACATATCCACCTCTGTATCCTATGACTTACACAGTGCCTGACATACAGCATTTGAGAAAAATATCTACTGAATGAACACATGATATTGTAGATGTACATTATTTCTAACGTGTATAAACTAATGACATTTGTGTCTCTAAAATCACATTAAAGTGTTTTGTGATATGAAAATTCAATGTCATTTATTAATCCTAATGTTGTCACCTATGTTATCTAATATCCTATGCATTCTTTTGTCAAGATTAAGTTTTATATGCTATTGACATACTGTCGAGGTTCTTGATTTCAAGTGAACATTTTCCTTCCAATGTCAGATACTGGGCAGCTTAAACTGAAATCTGTCATGTACCTTTGCATTCCAGATTTAGTTATGATTACAAAATAGTTTGAGTCCATGGACAGATATCTCATTTCCCCCCAGAGTAATATGATTCAGGTTTCTGGGTAAAAAAAAGGCACTGAAAGGGCTCCTGGGTGGCTCAGTAGGTTAAAGCCTCTGCCTTCGGCTCAGGTCATGATCCCAGGGTCCTGGGATCTAGCCCCATATCGGGCTCTCTGCTCAGTGGGGAGCCTGCTTCCCCCTCTCTCTTTGCCTTCCTCTTTGCCTGCTTGTTATCTCTCTCTGTCAAATAAATAAATAAAATATTTAAAAAGGAGCACTGGGTGTGGGACATAAATAATGAATTCTGGAACACTGAAAAGAAATTAAAAAATAATAATAATAAAGATTTTTTAAAGGCACTGAATAAGGAACCTCACACATAGAAAAAATTAAAATTACTGAGTGTGTGAAGAAACCAATAACTTATCTTTTCTTAGAATTTCAAATGACAGTAGTAACTATTGTCATTAAATGTGGAAAATTCCACAAAACAATTGCTTATTTTCCACTATTCTTTTTAGGAAGAATCCACGTATGGGTCTCCACCCACAGTGATTATTTCAGTTTTGAAATGGTTAGGAAAATCTGAACAGTCCCTTGGCAATTTTAATACCTTATACTTGTGTAATGCCTTCCAATTTCCAGGGAATTTTCACTGACATTATCTCATTCGGGCATTATAGCAATCCTATGGGGTTTATACAGCAAGTGTTTTGTTGTTTCCCCTTTACAGATGAAGAACTTGAGATTCCAGTCTGGTAAGTGATTGACTTAGAGACTCAGAGCAGAGCTGGGATGAAGACAAGATCACCTGTCTTCCTGCATGGTGCTCTATAGTGCTTCCAGAAAATCCTGCCCAAAGAAACAATAGAACATGGGTATTTATATATTTAATTGTCCTGCACTCTCAAAGTCCACTATTGACTTATTTCAGTTGGAATTCTGGGAAGTAGCACATCCTCAATCATGTAAAATGAAGAAAGAGAATAAATAAGGATACAATGTAATACCAAGAAAAGAGAGTATTTGGGGCACCTCGGTGGCTCAGTTAGTTAAGCTTCCGACTCTTGGTTTTGGCTCGGTCATGAGCTCTGGGTTGTGAGATTAAGCCCTGTCTTGGACTCCATGCTCGGCTCAGAGTCTGCTTGAGATTCTTTCCCCTCCCTCTCTCTCCCTCTTTTGTTCCTTCCTAGGCTTGCGATCTCTCTCTCTAATAAATAAACAAGATCTTAAAAAAAAAAAAAAGAAGAGAATCTTCACATTCTGTTGTGATGTGCTTTCTATGCGTTATATGAAGAATTTTCTCTTTTTCATAACGTAAAAATATATTTACAATTAAAATCCAATTAACATATTTAAAATCACAGCCAACTCTAGGCAGTTAGCATCAGGTTTTGGTCAATATTTATAGGAAACAGTTGTTGTGTGCCAGGAACTTCAGTGTTTTCTATAATTCCTATCTAACCTTCCCTTCAGTCTTACAAGTGTAAGGCATTTACATTATTCCAGCTTTCATAAGAGGTAAATACACAGTTCTATACTATGTGCCGGCAATAATCAGAAAAATATGTTAAACATGACCTGATGCCTGAACTAAGTTTTATGAAAAGTAATCTGTCCATGATGCAGTTGGTGGGCAGGGTGCACAGCTGACTGATATTTAAACTTTTAGGAAGTTAATGCCCAGAGGACGCATATAAGACAGATGTAGAAATTCACAGAGGAGTTCATCATAGGACATTGTGTTATGGAAATGGGAGAAAATTTTTTCCACTTCCCTAATTCACAGGAATGTTGCAAGAATGAATGTCAACAAAACATCAAACCACCTAGATAAGAACAGTTGAGTCTCTCAAAAAAGACAAAATGTAAGTTAAAGATTCATCCAAATTCCCAATTTCCTTGTATAATCTATGTAGCTGGCTAGATATGCAAGAGGGACAAATTAATGTCCCTTGGGGAGTTTTCCCACTTCATGACTCAGGGCTTTTAAATTTTATAAATTAAGGCTTAATTTTCATTTTAAAAATAAATTTCAATACAGAAGGAATAAATAGCTGATTCATTCTGGTTCTGTGTACTACTTTTCATTAGATTTTATATTTTTGAGCAACCAGGAGTTCAACTGTGATGTCAGATAACATATGCCACCCAGATCATGCATGCCACCAGTGGCCAGCAGTTGAGCTCCTCACCCCCATGCAGCTGAGCACACAACAGAATTCCTGACCTCCTCAAAACTTCCCACTCCCTCATTCTGAGATTTTCTCTATGAGACAATAGGGTAGAACAAAAAAATGCCTGAGGCTCAGAAATGTGCACACTCATTTCAGACTAGCTCATATACGTTGGTCTCTATCGGGTCTCTAGACTAGGTCTAGGAACAGAAGAGAATCAGCAGAAACAATAAACACAGTAAACAATTTTCCTCTCTTCTTGTATTCAAGATGGATCCAATAGCAATATCTAGAGTTTCTACCTTAGCCAGCTGCTCCAGCTGCACTCAGAGCTCTTTGACAAATGTACCGTGGAGCTCCAGATTGAAAATGCTTTCCCCTTCCAATCTAATGAGCAATGGTGTCCCACAGAATTTACATGGCATTTCAATATTGGAAATGGAATTAAAGTAGCCAGGACATATTCATCCAATATTCATTTACTGAGTGTATACCATGAGCCAGGCACTTTGCTTATATTAAATATTTTATAGATTTACATCAATAACTCGAATTACTTCAACCACATAATATATGTTAAATCATATGCATGCAGTTGAGGTACAATAAAAAAGAGTCATCACACTTAAAACATTGCCATTCAGAAAATGACCATCTAACTGTAAATGGTATATCTCTTAACATCATGCACTAGAAGGAAGAAAGCCGGAAGATGCCTGTTCTTTGCTGCTAGTGTTCATTCAGTCATATTTTCTCTCATCAAAGGATTAGTTAGTTACATTTGACATTCAAAATAAGTTTAAAACTTTGTAAGACAATAGATAATCTCTAAATGCTATGAATTTAAATTTATCATTCCAAGATTTACCCAAGACCCTTTTCTTACAACACACTTCTAGACGGTAAATTAACAGAACCCATGTCTCCTATCCATGAAGGAGTTAAAACAATATATTTTATTATAACAGGCTGACTTAAAAGAAGGTCTTCCACAGTTAAACCAAATAAAGATAAACTTGAAAAGATAGTGATAAATAAATATACAGGTTAATAAGAAGTGAGCAAGTCTAAGATCTTGATCTAGCATACATCTTCCCTCAGTATGAATGATTTCATTTGCCTTTTAAATAGATAAATACAAAAACAGCATTTTCCCTTGGCAAGACAGTAACTGTTTTGTATTATTTACCTAGACTGCATCTGTGTTTCTAAAAAGAACAGTAAATACATTTCTGGAGCAAGACATGTTTCTGTGATAATGTGAGTAATGCTTCTTAAACACTTTGGAGATTATTAGAACGCTTTCCAGAGCTGCTATTGAACTCAGTCAGTTTAGCAAGAACAGAAGATAAAGAGGAAAAGATGCTCTCAGCATTTTTCACTAAACTATTAGTAGAGAGCTGCAATTGGAAGGCCTCTAGGAGGATAATTGCCAGAAGGTGAGGGCCAGGATTCTGCCCAGGCATTCAGAAAGCAATCTGATTCCAAGCCAGTTTGAAAGGTATATAGGCCCAGGATGCCTTCCTTAGGAGGGTTCTCTGAATGATCAACCCAAGTTGGGTGATATCCCTTACCTCCATCCCAAATACTGGAATAACTTTAAGCCTTCCATGAGAAGTTAGATTCACAATATGGCTATTGAATAATCTTCTAATAGGTGTTCAGAACTTAAGTAACTACTTCACAACAATGTTAAAGAGAAAAAAAGACCTGATAAGATTAAGTTTTATATATGTTCCCTCCCAAGCCAGGCCAGACCTGGAGAATTAAGACTTAATGTAATAGCCTTCTCATGTCTCTCACATACCCTAGAATTGGGTGGTGGTGATAGCATATGCATACTCATCCTTTTAAATCATGATGGATTAATTCAATATCTACTGAATTTCTATGGTGTGACCTCATGGAGCTTATATGTAACATGGAGAGGTGGGGAGACAGACAAATAAGTGATAGACTAATAAATACCCAACTATATAATAATATAATATATTATATATATGTATTATGTATATAATATGTTTATATATGTATATAATATAACAACTGGTTGATTTCATATGTTTTATAAGTGTTACAAAGAGAGTGAAAGAGTGACACTAATTTGAATGCAGGTTGTCAGAGATCTTGCTGAGAATGAGCCACTTAAGAGGGAAATTATATGAAGAATGGGAAACAGACTTTTCAAGTTCTAGTCATTCAGTTCCTCAAAGAAATTTTTGAAAGTCATCACATCATTTGACATATTTTTAAAACTTTTTTTGACATTATACACTTGGGAATTTCATTAACTTTTTCTTTTCAGTTCTTCTAACATTAGACGGAAAAGAGTCCTCCTCCCAGATCGTCTACTTACAAGATTTTTCTAAGAACCCATATGTATTTGACAAAGTTTGCCTGCCTTACTTCAGTGTATTTAAATACTTCTTCTAATTCCAGACTTCAGGATATATTACAAAGCTGTAGTGATCAAGACAGTATGGTACTGGCACAAAAAGAGACATATAGATCAATGGAATCAGATAAGAAACCCAGGAGTAAACCCACAACTATATGGTCAATTAATCTTTGACAAATCAAGAAAGAATATCCAATGGAAAAAGTCTCTTCAATAAATGTGTTGGGAAAACTCCAAAAGAATGAAACTGTGTCACTTTGTTATACCATACACAAAAATAAATTCAAAGTGGATTAAAGACCTAAATGTGAGACATGAAAATGTAAAAATTCTAGAGGAGAACACGGGCAGTAACCTGTTTAACACTGGCCATAGTAATTTCTTATGAGATATGTCTCCGTGGCAAGGGAAACAAAAGCAAAATTAAACTATTGGGATTTCATCAAAATAAAAAGCTTCTGCACAACAAAGGAAATAATCAACAAAAGTGAAAGACAACCTACGGAATGGGAAAACATATTTGCAAGTGACATATCTGATAAAGGGCTAGTTTTCAAGATATATAAAGAACTTATACAACTCAGCACCCCAAAACCAAATAATTCAGTTAAAAATGGGCAGAAGACTTGAAAATATATTTCTCCAAAGAAGACATATAGATGGACAATAGGCAATAAAGAGATGCTCAACATTACTTATCATCAGGGAAATACAAATCAAAACTGCAATGAGATACCACCTCACCCCAGTCGGAATAGCTAAAATTAACAACACAGGAAACAAAAAGTATTGGTAGGGATGCAGAGAAAAGAGCAACACTCTTAACACCAATGGTGGGAATGCAAACTGGGTGCGACCACTCTGGAAAATAGTATGGAAGTTCCTTAAAAATTAAAACTAGAACTACCCTATGATCCAGCAATTTTACTACTAGGTATTTACCTAAAGAATACAAAAGTACTAATTCAAAGGGATAAATGCACCCTGATGTTTACAGCAGCATTATCAACAATAGTCAAATTACGGAAAGAACCCAAATATCCATCTACTGATAATGGGTGAAGATGATGTACACACACACACACACACACACACACATACATACACAATGGAAGAAAATGGTGGAAGGTGGTGGTATATACACATACACACACATACACGCCCCCAAACACACAATGGAATATTACTTAGTTATAAAAAAAAAAAAGAATGAAATCTTGCCATTTGAAATGACATGGAGGGACTAAAGAGTGTTATGCTAAGCAAAATAAGTCAGTCAGAGGAAGCAAATACCATTTGATTTCACTCATATGTGGAATTTAAGAAACAAAACAAATGAACATAGGAGGGAAAAAAAGAGAGAAAAACCAAGGAACAGACTCTTAACTGTAGAAAACAAGCTGACGGTTACCAGAGGGGAGGTGGCTGAGGGAATGGGGGAAATAAGTATTGTGGATTAAGGAGGACACTTGTGATGAGCACCAGATGTTGATGTAAGTATTGAATCACTAAATTCTACACCTGGAGCTAATAGTATACTGTATGTTAACTAGCTGGAATTTAAATAAAAAGTTGGGATGGATGGTTGATGGATGGATGGATGGATGGATAAATATTCTTCTAATGATACCTCCACAGATCCTCTCTGACCCTTTTACCTGGTACTTACTGATATATTTCCAGAATTGACTATAATAAATATAAGCTTTGCTCTTCCCCCCAGACTTTTTCCCAGAGCTTTGACTCCCAGACCTGTGACATTAGAATGTTATCTCTTTCAAGTTCAATTTACCCCCAAACTCAACATTTCTAAAACTAAGAATATTATTCCATTCCCTCATCTTTCTTCCAACCAGATATTGTTGCTTTATTTCATCCTTTCTCTTAAGAGCATCATGATCATTTCATTGCTGTTTAGAAACTCAGTGTCAGTTTTGGTTGTTTTTGTTTGTTTGTTTGTTTGTTTTTAGAAAGAATGGTGTTTGTGTCGTTTAATTTTGTTTTTGAAGTTTTTGAAGCTCAATTAGAAATACATTTAATATTTACTTACATAGACTTATACTTAGAAGAATGCTTTTAAATAACATTCTGGAATTTTCAGATCTCATTTATCAGTTGACTAATTGTAATTGGATCATTAAAATTATATTTAGCAGGTTAACTTCAAAAGAGGTTGAACAGATTCAACCTCCTATGGCAAACACAGCTTACACTTCTAAGAAAACAGCACAATTCTCTAGAGTCAACATCCTAACAAATATAGTTTTTTGGATTTTTTTTTAACAATCAATCTGAAGTTTTTAAACATCAGGTCTTGGATCTAGTAAAACAAATCTTTGACTATTACAGAAAAACATTATGCTCTTTTCAGAAAACAGGTTGACAGAAATTCAATGTTAGTATGGCAAAATACAGAAATATATTTAGCTTAAATTTGGGGGTACCATGTTTAGCTTCTAATTCCATATGGGTATATATGGCTATTACCTACTCAATTTCTGTGAAAAAATGTATTTTTTTTATTTTTGTTCAAATGGCTAAATACTATATTGACCATGGGTCTTTTTCCTCATAGATTTGCTAACTAATGAAAAAGCTGTGTTCAAGTTATTTAAACTCAAGATGCAAACATGGATGGATAAAAATATCATTATTCCTTTAACAGACATAGGTGTTCCCCACCTACTCATTCATATCTACACAGCTCTAATCAATATTTTGATTAGAAGGGAGGGGTCCCCTGAAGTCAATGCAGGATTTAAGATGCCATTTCTTTCAACTTGTTTTTTTTAACCACATAGGAAATTATCTGCTCTTTATATACACATGTCTCCAAAAAGAAATAAATTTCAGAGAACTTTCACATTAAATCTTACTCTTAGAAGAATAAGATGTTCATTAGCATATCAAGTAGACTGAAGGGTATACTTCTGAATCTGTTTAACATCATTCTAAGTTCTTGGACAGTAGCACTCCTTTTTTCAAATAGCACCTTTAATATCTCAAAGAACAATAATCCTATAAAAAACCCTTTCACTGAAGACTATATCACTTTACTTTTTTATCCTTCCTTTCCAGAACCTCTCTTTCAATACCTTCTGACTATGACCAAGCACTCTCCTTTATCCCAGAAATACACCCCTTATCTAGTTCCCTTATTTCAAGATGTTTGGCAGCACTATATAATAGCTAAAATTTCAGCAAAGCTGAGAAAAGGGGAAAAATAGAGTATCCTGATATGAGAGGTATGATGTTCCTAAAGAACCAAAGACATCATGGCATTCTTCATGTAACACATCTCACAGGGTATAATATTTCTGTCATTTTGAGGGCAAGATTATATTCATCTTACAAACTGAAGTGTTTAATAGTTTCAAACTCTAAAATATTTATTCAATGAGACAAGAGTATAATGTTAATTGCTAATTTGTTCCTAATTAGATGCTATACAAACTAAGTTACAAATATTTCTCTTGCCTTTTAAAAGTTTATAATCTTTTGGGGCACTTGGATGGTGCAGTCGGTTAAGTATCTGACTCTTGGTTTTGGTTCAGGTCTTGATCTTAGGGTCATGAGATCAAGCCCCGAATCAGGCTCCTTGCTCAGTGCAGAGTCTGTTTAGGACCCTCTCTCTCCTCTGCCCCTCCCCACCTCTCTAATATAAATAAATAAATCTTTAAAAAATAAAAATAAAATAAAATCTTATAATCTGTGATAAAGAGAAAAACATAGACTTTACAGAAAAATATAAGCATATAATGATCAACTGATTTCATAAGCGTTTTAACCCACAAATACTTTGCACTAAAGAGTGTAGGCATAATAAAGCATAAATAGGCCATCACTGAACCTATGGAGCTAAAAAAAATCTAGAAAAGAGAAAGTCAGTTCTTAAGATAGCAGGGCATAAAATATACCATAAGAGAAGCAAAAAATATAATGTAGACCATGGCAGACAGATTCTAAGGAGGTGCCCATGATTCTAAAGATGTTCATACCTTTGTGTAATTCCTTCCCCTTGACACTGGACAAGACCTGTGGCTTGATCCCAACTAGTAGAAAGTGGCAAATGTGATTCAACATGCACTGTAACATGTACACGATTACGTAAGGCATAGAGCCCATCTTACTAGAGACCCTCTCTCTCTATTGCTCACTTGGAAAAAGCTTCAAAACCTGCAGTGGCAGAGAAATGAATTCTGCCAACAACCTGAATGAGCTGAGAAATAGATGGTCTAGTTAAGCTTCTAGATGAAAACCCAATCCAGATGGCTGACACCTTGATTATACCTTATGAGACCCTAAACAGAGGACCAGCTAAGCTATGTCAGAGCTCCTTCCCCACAGAAACTGTAAGATAACACTTGCATGTTATTTTAACTACCACTAAATTTGCAGTATCTCGTTATGCAAAAGATAACCTATACACAGAGGTTCAAATGAAAGAATATCTGATTGTGAGCAATCAGAAAATTTTCATTAAGGAAGTAGCATTTTATAGATGTTAAGAAATGGTTATGATTTGATACCTTAGAGATTAAGGCAACAATCTCTTAATTTCAGAGAGCTATTATGTCTAATTTGAAAATTAAAAATTACTAAAATAAAAGCATAGCATGTCAATAAGAAACAGTTCATATTTAATAGTGAGAAACTTGAGGCTTTTACACTAAGATCAGATATAAAGTAAGGATGTCCCCTCTCACCACTCCTTTACAACACTGGTATGCAAATACTTGATACTGTAATACAACAACAAAGAGAAATAAAAGGTACACAGATTAAGAAGGAAGACGTAACTGTCTTTGTTCATACATGGTATGGTCATCTATGTAGAAAAACTAAAACAATCAACAACCAAAAAACTCTTGGAACTAATAAGCAATTATAGTAAGATTGTTTGATATATATATACAAACAATCAATATACAAAAGTCAATTTCCTTCCTATATACCAACATAGGATAAGTGGAATTTGAACTTAAAAACACAATACTATTTACATTAGCACCAAAAAATTGAAATAGTTATAAATCTAGCAAAATATATATAAGATCTATATAAGAACAGCAAAATTATGAAGAATGAAATCAAAGAAGAACTAAATAAATAGAGAAATATTCCATGTTTGTGGATGGGAAGAGTCAATATCATCAAGAAGTCAGTTCTTCCCAACTTGATCTACAGATTTAATGCAATCCAAATAAAAATTCCTACAAGTTATTTTGTGGATATCAACAAAATGGGCCTTATGATTATATGAAGAGGCAAAAGACCCAGGATAGCCAATAGAATATTAAAGGAAAAGAACAAAGTTAAAGGATTGATGCTATCCAATGTGAAGACTTACTATAAAGCTACAGTAATGAGACTTAATATAAAGTTATAGTAATTAAGCCAGTGTGGCATCGGTAAAGTCATAAAAAGACATGAAGGAAACTTAAATACATATTATTAAGTGAAAGAAGCCAATATGAGAAAGCTACATAGTATATGATTTCAACTCTATTACTTTCTAGAAAAGATTAAACTACAGAGACAATAAAAAAGATAGGTGGTTGACCAAGGCTTGGGGGAGGTGGGTGAATAGGTAAACCACAGATGATTTTCAGGCCAGTAAAAATACTCACTATTGTCTTATAATGATGGTTATATGCCATCATACATTTCTCCAAAATCATAGAGTTTACAACACTAAGAGTGAACCCTAAGGTATACTATACATTTGGAGTAAATTTGACATGTTAATGTAGATTCAACCTTGGTAAAAATGTACCATTCTCAAGAGTGATGTTGGTAATGATGGAAGCTATAGGTGTGGGGGGTGAGTAAATGGTATATAGGAAATCTTCGTATCTTTCCCTCAATTGTACTGTAAACCTAAAAGAATTCCAAAAACAACTTAAAAAAAAAAAAAAACAAGAAATAGCCATAGCCCAGGCTACTTAGAGTGTAGGCCAGGTAGGACTAGCCAATATTCTTTGTAGGATGACTCAAATTATTACACTGAGGAGTTCATAATTTATTTGGGGACCAAACAGATGTTACTGAAGATTTCTGGGTTGATAGTAATGTGACTGAAGATGTGTTCAGATAAGATGATTCTGGTAATACAAAGCCCAAGCACTGTATTAGAGAAAGGTAAAAGCCAACAGGATTGAGGTAAGAAGGGGCTGATTTAGAGGAGTAGGAGAGGGAAATTTTCATAGGAGAAGTTTCCAGAAGCATGTACAAATGAAAGTGAAAAAGCCTAGCAACTGCTCAGCATGGAAGGGCAGTTGACTCAAAGGATTCAAACCTAAGCTTCTTTCCTCTCATGAGCAGATCAAAAGAGATCTTTTGAATGGTCAGAGGAAAGGAGCACAGGAATTATAAAATGCTGCTGCTGCCAAGCATTTTTATTGATGTGTCTTGATGGAACAGTGTTATCCAAATTTCCAAGTACCTCACTGAAAATGTTACAAAACAAAGTAAAATATTTCTATGTGGCACTACTGGAAATAAGAATGAGTCAAATCCTGGTATCAGCAGTGTCTATGCAATATCCTCTAATCTTTCATATGCAAAACTTTGGATGGAATATGAGCTGCACTTAATAATTTTATCATTACACATTTCTCAAATGTATATGTATATATAATATGGTTTTTTAATATAATGAGATACCAGACACCTATCTTCAGTGATAGGTAAAAAAAAAAAAAAAAGAAGGCTTAATATCCTCAGCCAAGCTAATTATAGGTCATCAGATTACAGGTAATTCTGAGAAGCTACAAAATCCAACATCTCTACTTCCACCATCACATACATTGAAATCACTGTGACAATGCTGTCATTCGCCTTTGTGAGACCGAAGCAGGATGACAGGCTCTAAATAATGCATAAGCTACCAACATTCCTGCTCATATCCTTTTCAAAAAATGGTGAAGTGTCTCTTTTATCCACAAAGAATTGAAATCATATGGTGAACCCTGATAATTGCTTTCAGGAGGAGCTCTTGGCACGAGCTGCAGGTTCTTCAGTGCACCCATGTTGGGAACACAGACTGCCACAGCATACAGATGAGGATGGCACCCAAAGGCCTCCTGGCTGCAGAGTTTCCCAACCCTGGAGGATCCATGCAAACTTAGAACCTCACCTCTACCTCTCCCTCACGAATGAGCATTTCCCTCACAACTCCATTCCTTTCCTATGAAGTCAGATTAATATTTTACACCACAAGTCAATAAGGCTCTCAGAAAATATGACTCTTTCCTTTACCTTTGAATACAGATCCCAGATTACGTAGACAGAAAACAGAATAGAAAATATAACCATTGTGCAAGTTAATACTAGCTCTCAATTACTGGGCCACATAGGTGCATACTGACTGTTCAGTGTTTCCCTGAGAGTAGGAGCAAAGAGGATCTAGGGGATCCTCTGGAGTGGTGGGAAGAAAGCACACTGCCCAAGAATAGCATGTACTCTCCATTGTTATCTTTTCCCTTCTCTGGATACTCCCTACGCTTTTGACTTTCAGTATGAATTTTTTCAAGATCACTCTAACCCTAACATCTTACTCTGGTCCCTGAATGCATAGCGCTCTAAGAGCATGACCCTCCTCTATGACATTTCTTACTGTGTTGCTTTGCTTAATCATTCATGGTGTGTATATGACTTACACTCAGTATCAGGCAAAGGCCATAAGGTAGAGAATATGTAATATCTCTGGTTACCACCTACATTCCATCCAGTACACAATACTGGGAAAATAACAGGTTTCAATAAATATTAGTGAAATGAATAAGGACCAATCTGAGAAAAGCCAGTTTCCTTGGAGGAGTGGGAGCAGTGACATGTACAGGGTTTACCAGACAGTAACCACACTACTGTAATCTTACATGAGAAGAAGTAATATAATTCCTTGAAGGGAAAGAGGAGCAAGATGAGAAAAAGGGAATAAAAATTCACACTGTCCATGACGCATTCACTGTTAGGGCCAAGTGTTTCAATTTAGCTTAAGACCATGGAAAGCTCTTAATACTATATCAGTAGAGATTTATATGTTAGAGATTACAAAAATAAAGAAATAAATAAAGATAAATCAATTCATCAACATGTTTTCTTTTTTTTTCTTGCTATTTGCATGATTATCTTCTAGAAATGCATTTTCTAGTCATTTATCTTTCTAGTCACCTCACACAGCTTAGTTCCTTGTCTCATATTTGTGGGTACTGACATATTGGTTAGCTGATCACACACATACTGAGCTGAAATTATCCTCAAGCCTACTCCCGGTATGAATAAACAAGCACAAAGGGGCCAAATATTTTGCCCATGGCCTCATAACATTACAACAGAAGTCACGAATTGAGCCTTGCTTTTCTATGGCATGAATACATTTAGTCTTTAGTCAACATACACTATACAGTTAGTGTGGTGAGATGTAAAGTATATTACAGACCTGCTTTTGAAATCGTAGACCCATACAACTTTGAGAAAGTTACTTTAGCTCTCAATAACACAGTTCTGACATCAAAAAAGAAGGCAATTCCTAATAGGTAGGCATACTGTGATTGGAGCTGTGTCTACAACAGTAGTTCCCAAAACTCAAAGTTCATTAGAATCATCTGCAGAACCTGTTAAAAGATTAGGTGATTGGCTCCATCCCTTGACATTCTCATTTTATAGTTTAGGAGTGGAGGCCAAGAATCTGCATTTCTTTTTTTTTTTTTAAGATTTTATTTATCCATCCGACAGACAGAGATCACAGGTAGGCAGAGAGACAGAGATCACAGGTAGGCAGAGAGACAGAGAGAGAGAGGAGGAAGCAGGCTGTCCGCAGAGCAGAAAGCCCAATGCGGGGCTCAATCCCATGACTCTGGGATCATGACCCGAGCCGAAGGCAGTGGCTTTAACCCACTGAGCCACTCAGGTGCCCCAGAATCTGCATTTCTAACAAGTTCTCAAGTGATACTGATGCTGAGAGTCTAGCGATCATTCTTTGAGAAACTCTGACCTAAAACAACCAATGCAGACTGAATATTCAGCAATTAGTAGCTATTATTATTTCTGAAACATAGGAAGCACTTTAATTAAATGTTAGATTACAGGGCAGGTATTGAACATAAACAGAAAACATAACCAATAGCCAAGTCCTATCAACTCAGAACACAGATAGAAGGTCATTTCAGCCAAAGCTAATGTGAGAGATTTGAGAAGAAAGTAATGCTCCTTAATTTTTAGGGGGGGAAAAAAACCCTTCATTTTATAAATGTCTTTAATACATTTTTTAACGGCTCATACAATACACTATATGGAAATGATTTACATGTCTCTCTTCTTCCTCTTCATGTGTGAACTCTTCCTCTGAATGTGGTGAAATGTTCATGGCCAAGAAGCTGGGTGATTAACATTAATGGGAGTTGCCTGTGTTAATCCCTTGTGCTTACTGGAAGAATGGATTTTTATCTGCTAAACTATTCCAGATTTAGCCTTTACACACATAATATAATGTAGTGTCAGAAAAATTCATCAAATGTGTTTTATGTAAAAGTGAACACATGGAAGTCAGAATGTTGGCTCAAATATATGAGACATGGAATACTACTGAATATCTAATACACATAATTTTAAACAATGAATGCACACATGTAAGGGCAATTTGAGAAAAAGAACTGCATACAACACAAAAATCTCTTTTGAAACTATATAGTAAAAAAAAAGGCAATTATTAAAACAGATGTAAGCTTGAGACTTGGGGCCATACTGTGTTCCCTACTTCTATTAACTCTCCTGGTTATCAAAAGTTAAAAGTAAAGATAGTACAAATATTCCTATTCATCCTTTCTTCATATCTAAGATGAACTGATTCTGTCAACTCCTCTCAAATCCCTTCATTTTCATTTTCACTTCTCCCTTTCAGAGCCTCATTACCTCTCACCTATAATATTTCAATAACCAATTAATTCCTAATTGTTCCATTCAAGGACATCTTATACTTAATGCCGCATAATTTTTTTCTTATCATTCAACCCTCTAGTCATCAGGCAATAATTTGCATTGCATAATGAATAAAAGTCCAATTTGGCTTGGTAACCAAGACCTCCATGATTTGGCCCTAACCCTACTGCCCACTGTTTCACTATTTTTTTTTTATATTCACCTCACTCCAGGCATATTGAACAACCAGACTGCTAGCAAATCTTGAGCTTTCATTCTCCTATGTTGTTGCCCACAGTACCTCTGTCTCTTTAAATAACTAATAAAAAAATTTAATGTTTATTATTATTTACAAAACAATTTCACAAGAATAGTCTCAATTGATCCTCAAAAGATTAAATAGAGTTGTAAACTAGGTATTTTCCTTTTCATTTAATAGAAGAGTAGAGACTTACAGAGATTACATATTGATAGAAATAGCCCAGCAGAGATACAACTGCAGTAACTTTAAAACAAAATCAAACCAAACACACATATACATACATATGTGCACACCAGTGCACATGTGCATGCACACACACACAACTGGGAATCATTCCAGCCTTAGACAATCTCATCTTATAGATCATAATAAGGAAAGAAGTTGCAAGATCTATACATCAAAAGAATTCATCTGAGAATGTGCCTTGATAGAATGTGAATCAATTCAATGATAATTACATTTAGAGCAGGCTGATGTAGAATGAATTCCAATAGCCTGAATATGGATCCTCTATGGAACTACCAAGTCATCCTATTGAAAAGTTAATGACTAATAGGTTCTTTATTAATTTCAAGCCTAGGGAGTTTTCCACCCCCAGCAAATAGAATCTTCCCCCATTTTCCTTTCTTAAGTTTCTATTCTTTGGCTTTTATAGCTTCTTACCCCTCAAAAAGGAAACCAAAAGTTTGTGTTGATACTAGCTGCCTTCTCACTCTTTAATATTATTGTCAATAAAAAAATAAATTTATTTAATCACAAGAAAAAAGTAGAGGATAGGATTTGACATGTAGAATCTAAAAGATGTAAATTTTGGACTGTGGGACCAACTATATCAAAATGATCTGGTACTTTGTTAATAATGCAAATATAAATTAGAATCTTCACCTATGGGGCCCCAAAATATAGTTTTCAAGCACTCCAAGTAATTCTCATGCCCTCTAATGTATAAGAAACAACAGAGATCTTCTACTCATATCAACAATATGTAGCTTATATGAAACCAGACTTTCTGACTTGGAAAAACATAAAAGAAGAATAAAATACAGAAAACTGAACAACTTTTCAAAGGCATCTGAGAGCAACCAAGGAAGCCTGGACTTGAGGGATTAAACTCAGGGTGAAAAGAGAAGCACACTGAGGTAAACCTCACATTAACTACCACTTTTTTCTTTGACAAAAAGAAAAAAGGGGAAAAAAAGTAATGAATCTACAGTAATGTAAGTATTGGAATGATCATAAGGGGATATTAATATAACTAATGTGTATGTTCAAGAAAATAGTTTAGAAAACATAGAAAATTTCATAGAGAACTGAATCTACAAAGTAGATGGTAAGCTTGGAAATAATTTAGAAATGAAGCAATTAAGAGATAAGTTTACTATCAGGGAGTATTAGGGAACGAGAAGAAAGTTTAGTATAGGGGCACCTGTGTGGCTCAGACAGTTAAGCATCTGCCTTCAGCTCCGGTCATAATCCTGTGGTCCCAGGATTGAGCCACGCATCGGGCTCCCTGCTCATCAAGGAGTCTGCTTCTCCCTCTCCCTGCCCTCTGCTTGTGCTCTCTCTCCTGCTCTTTCTATCTCTCTCTCAAATAAATAAATCAAATCTTAAAAAAAAAGAAAGTTAAGTATAAAATAATCAAACTAAAGCACAGATAGATCTCAAATGAAAAAGTATATAAGGAATATATGAGATAAGAGAAAAATACCTAACATAAGAAGAAAAATGTGATAAAAATGTGGCCAAAAAAAAGTGATAAGAAATGTTACAAAATGTGATTCAAAAAAAGTGTTCAATGAGATAATGACCTGAAGAAAGACCAGCAATAAGGTCTAAAGCTAAATTTTCAACAGAAATGAGAAAAACCAGGAAACAATGGAAAGAAACACTTAAGGGACTGAAAGAAAATTACTACAAACCTACAATTCTATGTCTAGTGAAAATAATGAAGACTACGTAGAGTTATTTTTAGACAAAAACAGAGAAAAGTCGTTGCCAGTAGGTACACTCTAAAATAAATCCTAAAGGAAGTTCTTCAGGCAAAAGAAAATGTTGCAGTTAGAAACATGTGATGAAAACAAGAACAGTGTCTGGGAAAAGTTAAAATGTTGATAAATTTTAATAAATGTTACTGTTTAAAAGTTATAATAACTCTAGAGTTTAAATAAAAATTCCAGAGTTTAAAAAAATTTATGCAGGGAAACCTGGATGGCTCAGTCAGCTAAATATCTGCCTTCGGCTCAGGGTCATGATCTCAGAGTCCTGCATTGTGTTCCTTGCTCAATGGGGAGCCTGCTTCTCCCTCTGCCTGCTGCTTCCCCTGCTTATGCTCTCTCTCTCTCTCTCTCTGATAAATCAAATAAATAAATAAACTCTTTTTAAAAAAAACAACTCTTAAAAAATATATGTAGATTAAAATAACAATAGCACAACAGTTGTCAGGAATAAAAGTACTAATGTACTGAGTCAAATATACAAGTTTCAGTCTCTAGGGTAACAAGTGGGTAATAAATAATTGTATATCTAACATGCCAATATAGTGGGGTAAATGTAATAATGGCAAAATATAAGAAAAAGGAAAAAGAAACAGTGAACATATGGGTCTAGTAGGAAAAAAATATAATAAATATGTGGTTTGAAACCCAGTGATTATATTAATCATAAAAAGTAAATACTACAACTAAAAAACTAAAGATTACCAGACTGGTAGGATAACAAAATCCAAATATATAATGCTTATTAGATATATACTTTCAATATAAAGATACAGAAAAAATGAAAATAAAATGATGGAAAATGTATACCATACAAACACTAGCCAAAAGAAAGCTGGTATTGCTAGGCCAAAGTTAGACAAAATAGACTTTATGACAATAGGCGAACCTGTGGTCCATTTCATACCAATAAAAACATTGATTTGATAGGGAAAAAATTGGTTTTCAGTGTGTAAGTAGGAGTACATTCTCAAAATACATAAAACAAAAACTGGTGCATTTAAAGGTAAAATAGACACATTTACATTCATAGTACAAGAATTTCAACACACATCTCTCAATAACTGAAAAAAGGAAGACAAAATTAGTAATAATACTAATAATGTGGTTAACAAATTTGACTTAATTAGTATATATAGAACATTAAACATTTCAAAAAGAAATAACACCGATCTTAACAATAACAATCAGTTAACACCAATAATCACCAATAACACCAATTCAACCAGCAAAATTCACTACATTAACAGAAAAAAGAATATCACAATAGTCCAAGGTTATGCATTGTCAGATAATATGCCATGAGGAGTACACATGGAGGCAGGCCTGGTAGTGCTTAACTAAGCCCAGCTCAAGTTCAAAGCAAAATCTATCTTCAAAACTAACATAGCCTTTCTACTTTAGGTTCATCTCCCAACCTTCCATAAACAAAGTCTTACTTAGATCAGAACACACACATGCATACACATGCGGATCATCTTCAATGGCAGAGTTCTTCTAATATGAACATGTTCTTTTTTCTTTAATTTTATTTTTTCATTGTTCCAGGATTCATTGTTTATGCACCACACCCAGTGCTCCATGAAATATGTGCCCTCCTTAATACCCACCACTAAGCTCACCCCTCCCCCGACACCCTTCCCTCCCCAAACCCTCAGTTTGTTTCTCAGAGTCCACAGTCTTTCGTGATTCCTCTCCCCCTCCGATTTACCCCAATTCACTTTTCCTTTCCTTTTCCTAATGTCCTCCATGTTATTCCTTCCTTATGCTCCACAAGTAAGTGAAACCATATGATAATTGACTTTCTCAGCTATATTCTTAAAGTCTGTCTAAAATGCCTCCATTTGAATCACTCTGCTAAACCAGAGGTTTCTAAACCAAAATCAGGTCATATGTGACTAAAGATGGTTATCAAAATGTTTTCTCCCAGAACAAAGGAAAGATATGCCCTCATTCCTATACTCCCCCAAAAGGCAGGAATTATTTGCAACTTCTAAAATGACTGTTTTCAACTAAATATACTTTCATAAAATATTTATAACAGTTCAAGGAGTAAATGCCTTAGATATTCATATCTTTCTCTAACCAAGGGGTGTCTATCCTTGCTTTACATGGCAAAATATTTAATAAAACATAATACTAAAACTGAACACAGCTCTCCAGTGGACTCTGGTCCACAGCAAACCTGGTAGGGTCACAACTTATCTTGCCATGGACACTCTACTTGGTTACTGAAGCTTAAAGTATCCTCAGCCTTCTTAGTAACCACCTTACGTCACTGGCTCACTGAACACATTTTGGTCTGGGAGCATCTGAGTGGTGCAGTTGCTTTAGCGTCTGACTCCTGGTTTCAGCTCAAGTCATAATCTCAGTCATGATATCAACTCCCACATTGGGCTGGGTGCTCTGCACAGAGTCTGCTTGAGTTTCTCTCTCCCTCTCCCTCTGCCCCCCACCAAATAAATAAATTTTTTAAAAAATTTTGTTAGGGCACCTGGGTGGCTCAGTGGGTTAAAGCCTCCGCCTTTGGCTCAGGTCATGATCCCAGGATCCTGGGATCAAGCCCCACATCTAAGCAGAGAGCCCGCTTCCCTTCCTCTCTCTCTGCCTGCCTCTGCCTACTTGTGATCTCTGTCAAATAAATAAATAAAATCTTTAAAAAAAAATTGTGTCTGTTGCACAGAGATTTTTTTTACATGAATAACTATCAAGCAAAGTCTCTTTCTGCACTTTTAGCATTCTTTTTTAGCTTTAGGACACAACTTGAAATTTAGCCCTACTCAATTTCACCTTTCTTATTTTTGCTCATTACCCATCCATCAGGTAACCGTTTTGAATACTATCTTCTAATGTGAGCTGTTTAGCTTCAGTTTTTATTATTCATGAATATGATTAAGTTGCCTTCTACTTCATGGACAATATGGATAACATTTTTTAACAAAGCATAGTCTTAAGTGGGATCCCACAGCATGCCACTATATACTTTAGTCCAGATTGATCTCGACTCATTATTTAACATCATAATCCAGGTATCAACAAACTAAACCCTGTGGGTAGAATTCAACTTGCCTTCTGTTTTTATAAAGAAAGTTTTATTGGAACTCCTGTCAGTCACACATTTATGTGTATCTATTGCTGCTCTTATGCTACAATGGCAGAGTTGAGTAGTTGCAAAAGTGACCATTAGCCACAAAGCCTAAAATATTTGCTCTCTGGCATTTTCTGACAAAGGTTTGCAGACTTTTGCTCCAAAGTGACAGACAGATGAAATATGTATAAATATAACTTAATGGTACAATCATTCCCTTTTTAGTCATACATTTTTCAAATATCATCTTGCTAAAATGAAAATAACTATATATATAAAACATTGTCTTGGTCTATAGATTCTCACAGCATCATCCATAGAGGAAATGAAATTATTTTTATTTGGATATTCTTGGAGCACTCCTAGGCTCCTAGTGATTATTGCTTCCTTTCTTCAATTAGCAATTTTCCAGCTTACTAACCCATTCTAAAATGTGGCTAGGACTCCTCCATCTGAAGTTTTTTAATTCCTTTGTCTTTTGGAAGTTGAATCTACCCTACTTTTCTGGAATATCTCTCATTCTTCATGATGAAGTATAAGGATTCCACAAATAGGAAAGCCATTTCATTTAACCTTTGTAATACCAGAGCAAAATAGCCACTAAAGTATTTCCTTTATTTAACACTAAGATACCTAAAATAACATCAGTGTTTTACTTTTGGAATAATTTATTTGATATTATGAGTTTTGAATGATTTACTTATATACTGTGAATTTTGAACAATTTTTGAACAATCAACAAACTAGTACATTTTATTGCAAATATAAAAATTTCTAAATGTAATGAAAAAGACAATAAACTTATGACATTTGTAAGTTAAATATGTTTTGTAATTTTTATATAAATCATTAGCTGTTCCCAGTTCTGACACTTCTTTCTACCTAACTCCCTTTAAACCAAGCTGCTCTTGGAGTTGCTTCCTATAATGTAGGTCTTCCAATTATAGGCTCCAGAACCTTTGAGCTGAGCTAATTCCCTCAATAGTTTTCAGAAGTGCTGGCTCAGAGCAGTAAGTCTGCTCTACAAAGTGGGGCCACAGGACTGAAATTATTGTCCATATTCCCATCCACCCATGAGGCCTGGCCTGGGCTTAGTCTACATTTTCCCCCATCAGAAATATCCACCCATATCAATACCTTCCAGTTCTATGCTTAACCTTTGCTTCTATGTTTGGAGTCAGAAACTTGACTGGAGAGAGCTAAGGGCCTGGGTTCTTGCCAGCTACTTTGAAATTACAAATTATATGAAACTTAAAAAAAAATCTGAAGATGGCATATTCTGACCCCATTCTCCATTCTGCTATCTTACTTAGCTTACATCTTTCACCTGGATGAAGGCAGTGATCTCTGAATCCACCTGCTTCTGCCACATTGCCCCCCAAAAGATTTTCTCCATGCTTCAAATCCTCCCAAGACTCCCCATTGCCCACAAATATAATTACAAACTTTGTAACACATTGCTCTCTGTGTTATCTTCCACCCCACACTCCAGCAGCAACACATTGTGTATCCTTGAGCACAGGATGTTTCTGTGTCTTTGTACTTATTTTTTCTTTCTGGAACAATCTCCACTTTTCCTTCAGAACTGCTATTGATCCTCCACAAAAATGATCATTTTAACTCATTAGTTAAGTAGTTCCTAACCTGTTCTTCAAGGCTACATTAAGTGTTCCTATTCTGTTCTCTAATCATACTCTATACAAGTCTCTTTAATGGGGTTTATCATGTCATGTTACAGTTACTTTCTTACATATGTTTCCGTGCCAGAATCTGAACTCCTTGAGGAAAGGGCCATTCTTTTTTCACCTTTGTATTGTTAACTGCTATCACTGTACCTCCCTCATGGCCAGAACTGAGCAGTACTTAATGAACAAGTGAATAGATGAGCAAACTCATTCAAAATAGTCTGGTCCTTTCTTACGAACTCTGTATACATCTTTAACTCCAATTATGTCTTAATTGTATTTATTTGATCCTTTCTGCAGTTTCATGTGGTCAGATCATCTGTAATTTCTATACCTGCAATTTGCAGCTTCTTTAATTTCATAATTTGAAATCCATTTTAAATGGATCTTTTCTCCTAGTTTACCTCAAATCAAATAAATGGCAAATTAAGCTAAGAGATGTCTCTGCTTGCTTTCACATCTATCAATGCCTCACTTTCCACTGGGACTATTTTTGCTTCACAGCCATTCCTCTGCACACATGACTGAATCCTCCCCTAGGGTCCCTTCTTGATTAGCCACTTGCCCATCATTATATTTTGAACTGTCACTGCTGACTGTCCCCACTCTCTATCCTGTTTGCTTTTCCTCCTCATGTTTCTTTGTCTGCCCCACAAGACCTTTCCTCAGCATCACATGGCTTGTGAGAGGGAGCTGGAAATCAGAAAATGTAGAGCAAAGCTCCAGCTCCAACAGTAACCAACTGAGAGTGACAAATAGCACCCATCGATGTTGCTGAAGCAGCTGAAGTTATTGCATTAGATACTTTCCTTCGTAGGTGATTGTCAAAACACCCTGCAAGGTATGCACAATCTATCCATTTTTAAATATAAGGAAACTGAAGCTGAAATGGTCACATGGCATGTAAGCTGTGGACTCCAATGAGCCAGCACAGGGTAAACCAGGCAGACTAATGTTCAAATCCAGACTTTATCACATATTATTACCTGGCCCACCACCAGCCAATTCATCATTTTAAGTAACAGCTTTGTATTTATTAAAATGTGGGTAATACTATCAACTTTGCAGTAATGTGTATGATTGATAAGTGACTGGCACATAGGAGGTACTCAAGAAATCCTAACTTTTTAAAAAGATCTTACTTATTTATTTAGAGTGTGTGTGTGCGTGCGCGCATGCGTGCGGAAGCGGGATGAGGGACAGAAAACCAGGGATGGAGAGAATCTCAGGCAGATTCCACCCTCTTCACAGGCTCAATCCCATAACCCTGAGATCATGACCTGAGCTGAAATTAAGTCAGATGTTTAACTGACTGAGCCACTCAAACACCCTGAGATATGGTAACTCTTAATGTGACACAGTGACACATGTGGCAGTTGGCTTCAAATCTAGCTAAAAGTCTTTGTTCCTAGGACCATGAGGCTCTGATTCTTTTTTTTTTTTTTTTTTAGATTTTATTTACTTATTTGATAGGCAGAGATCACAAATAGGCAGAGAGGCAGTCGGGGGCAGGGGGCAGGAAGCAGGCTCCCCGCTGAGCAGAGAGCCCGATGTGGGACTCCATCCCAGGATCCTGGGATCATGACCTGAGCTGAAGGCAGAGGCTTTAACCCACTGAGCCACCCAGGCACCCCGAGGCCCTGATTCTTATGCAATTAATTTCTTCCTTAAGTAAGGAGTTCTATAAGATGGTTCTAAGTACTGCAATGACCTGCCTCCTCCTTCTAGCTTAACGTCTTCCTAACATTGGCTTGTCACGTAATCTCTGAACCTCAGTTTCCTCATCTATAAAATGAAGGGTTATCTTTCCTATCTTCTTGAAGTTTTTTAGGGTCTGATTTCATAACATAAAATATCTTGAGAAATATCATATGTAATGGAATCCCTCTATGGAGTTAACTGATTAAGACTCTCTCACCACACCACCTCAGAAACGTTTACAGTTTCACAGGGCAAATAAGAAAATAAAAGCTACAAAGAAAAAAATTACAAATATCTAATTTTTGAGGCCCTAGACATCAACAGGTAAGTGTGAGAAGACAGTCTCCTGCTTAGCAAGGCATTCAGATAATATACCATGTGATTATATTTGGTTTCCAATTCATGAAGCCAGACCTAATGAAGCATCTGCTCTGAAAATCAGTGGGTCTTTTTTCCTTGCCTAAACTGTAGATTTCAATTAAGTAAGTAAAAATTACCCTCTAAGAAAACAAAAAAATATTAAGTGCAATAAGCTGAAACAGAGTCCAACATAAATTGTGTGCAGCTAACACTGCCTGCAGGGTGAATGTACTTGGACAGGATTCTGTGCTCCTGAGCAACTGCACACCCCAGGAATATTATGGGATAGATGAATGGCTAAACATCTCATTGGATATTATAACTGGTATTATAATTACAGAATCCACTGAGGAAGGTTTTCTCTGAGAGGGGGTGAGAGTTTGGAACCTAAATCCCTGCACAGCCTGTATTTTACACTATGCCCTGTCTGGTCCATGCTGAACCTAGATATAAATAAATCTGACCTGATATACAGGTTCCATTTCTCCATTGCTCATACAAGCCATAGCTACTTTATGAAGAAGTCTTGAAACATTGATTCTGGGAACAATCTCAGCACCCTACAGTGCCCTGGCTACTATGATTATCACAGTGGTCCTCTTATCAGGTTTGACTTATTTGCTCCTGTAGAAATAGGGAGATATGGTACAAAACAGTAAACAAAAACTCAGTGTAGGAGTCAGATCAACATTTAAGTCCTCCATCCAACTCTGCCTTGCTGTGGTGTCTCTCCCTCCCAAGTGTACCTCTTCTTCCACCTGGCTATGGATTCATTCCCTCTCACTGCTTACATCAAGGATGTTTTATCTCCCATAGATCAAGTCTGCTGTCTTTGTTGTTCTTCCTTCTTCATCTATAGAAGATTCTTAGCTCTTGTTGATACCATGAGTCAGTCTCCCATTTGTGACCATTGGAGGGCCATTAATCCTTAAGAACAGCAGGTTCTCTGCTGTACCTATTTTCTCATACATTCACTAAAGCCTCCTCTAATATAATTTCAATTTCCAATAGTCAACTGAAAATCTCTCCTGAAATGTTAATAGTGATGTCTACATATTAGCTCCTACTCTTTCCTTTCAGGCCTCAAACTACTGAAATCTGGCACTGCAGCCCACACCCATCTTCTTGGAAAATTTCTCCCCTGATTTGAGACACTGATTTCTATTGTCTCTACTATTCTTAACCATTTATATTTTAGGCTTCTATTTCTCTTTGAGTGTCAACATTCACTAGTATTCTTTTATCAGTACTCTTATTTACCTTGACAATAATGATGAATATAGTCACAACTTGGTTACAAAGGTTAAATAATTATTTAATACCTGGTGTTTACTAAGCATTCAAAATTAATAGTAGTTATATAAAATGAAGTAGTTTTTGCTTCATTTCCTATCACACTTTACTATAAAATCTACATTTCAATACAAGGAAGATTCTATACTTTCAAACAACAACTTCGTGTTTTCTGAGATACTATCTTCATCATGGAATGTCTTGCCTCCTCCCCTAAGGACTTGTTGTCATAAAGTACACTTTTTTATCGAATTGTAGTTGACATGTGATGTTACATTAGTTTCAGGTGCACAAAAGAGTGATTCAGTATCTATATGTTATAGTATGCTCACTGCAAATGTAGCTACCATCTGTCACCATGCATCACTACTACAGTACCATTGACTATATTTCCTATCCTGTGCTTTTTAGTCCTATCACTTATTTATTCCATAACTGAAAGCTATACTCCCACTTCCTTTCACCCATTTTGACCACTCTCTCCCACTCCTCCCTTCTGTCAACCATCAGTTTGTTCTCTGCATTTATGGGTCTGTTTCTGCTTTTTGTGTTTGTTCATTCATGTGTTCTGTTTTTTTTAGATTTCACATATAAGTAAAATCATATGGTATTTGTCTTTCTCTACTTGATTCACTTAGTATCATACCCTCTAGGCTCATCCATACTGTTGTGAATGGCAAATTTCATTCCTTTTTTATGGCTGAGTAATATTGTATGTGTGTATATATAATAATATAGATATACACACACATATATGTATGTACACATATATATGTATATACACATATATGTATCAGTTTTTTAATCCACTCATCTATTAGTGGACATTGAGTTGCTTCTGTATCTTAACTATTGTAAATAATGCTGCAATAAACATAGGGGTGCATATATCCTTTTCAATAAGTATTTGTAAAAAACATTTTAAAAAACAAATTACTTTAAGAAAAGAAAGTACAGAACAATAAAAAACCTTTAGATATTTACATTGTTTAAGCATTACACAACTCTAAGGACTTTTTACAGCCTTCAAAACATGTTTAAATATCAATACCCCATCAGAATTTTGCTCTGGGTCCTGTGAGCATATTGCTACCTCCACTAAAACTTATTGCCTTATGTCTTCAATAATAATGTAGCCTGTCAAAAAGCTGGGATCCCATGTGACTCGGTCTCTATATGAAATACATTCAAAGTGCAGTCCAACAATTAAAATATTTACAATATAATTCCAATTTGTATTTTCATCTCCATTTGTATCTGCTATCCAATTTATAACCCACAATAAAGCTTCTCAAAAAGTTCTTTTGCCATTTTTTAATTCTTTCTCATTATCTTCAACTGCTCTAGAACAAATTCATATGCTAAGCCCTCACCCATTCACCCAATACCCATGATGTGGGAAACAAAGGCAGAAGGATATGTAGATAAATTAAATGTCCTTATAACCTGCAGACCACTGACAAATACTTGAGGCAGGCAGAGTGTAATGTTCCTCCAGAAAGCTCCCAACTTTCTTAATGTTAATGCCTTGCCAGAGCTAACATAACCTTGGTTTGACAAATAGCAAGGCCTCGGGTATCCTGTGAGTCTTCTCTGGCATCTAAAAATCCTTTTGGAACCTCCCTTACCTTTACTTCCCCCAACCTCAAAGTATGTCATCAGTTGCTCCTCAAAGTCCCGGGGAAGCAGCTCTTTCTGCCCGTGAGTCCTGTCCCGTGCTTTAATAAAAACATATTTTTGCAATGAAGACATGTTGAGAATTTTTTCTTGACCTTTGGCTCCAGACCCCAACAACACTACTTCAAAAACATCACCCATGGCTTTTGTTTTGTTTTGCTTTGCTTTGCTTAATCTTCTAGGTTGAATTAGCTTCTTATTTATCTGTCGTCTGTTTTTTGCATCAGTATTCAGATATTCTTAATTCTGTGTGTCCCAAAACTTGGAACATCCCTGAAAAAGACAGAACCCTTTTAAACATGACAGGATTTGGGTGATACAAACTTGGGACTGAAGAGGAAAATTACCCAGAGCAGGCCCAGGCTAGCAGGCCCAAGAAGATGGTTAGTTACTAGCAATAGCAAGAGATAACCAGAAGCTCCACAGGGAGCAAGAGATAAGCTGTTTCTGCTTCTGCAGACAGGCTTTCTGCCACAAGCTTCCCAGACTCTCCTAACCGCTATTCCTACCTAAAGCAACTCTCCTCCCCAGGGCCCAGAATTTCGAGTGCAAGCTCATCTGGGTCTGCAGACATAAAATAAACCTGAGTTCTCCTACTTCTCTGAGTGTCGCTTGGTTTCTCACCAGTCAGATTTTTATTTTCTCCAACAGGACAAGGAAGAAACCGATAACACTCACATATGAAGAAATCATATCATCACAATTTTAATTACATGTGTTTTCTTCCCCTTAGTTTAAAATAGTACATAGAGGGAGTCTCTATATCATTTACATTATAAAGCACCAAAGCACCCATAATTCATGCATTTATTTGTAGAACATGCAGTATATATCATGAAATAATAGAAACTGAGATACAAGGGAGAGGAAGAAGAAGAAAGAAGAAACAGGATCAAAAAGGATATTGCTCTTAGAGAGCTTATGATAAGTGATCAAGATCAATATGTCTAGCACATTAAAGACACTCAAAACTTATATGCAGAATTGATTGCACTACCCCAGCTACTATTCTCTATTTTGCAGCAAACTTGCATACAAAATTTCATAAATCACTTGCAGTTATCCTCAACCTAGGTGCTCTAATTTGTTGTGAGAATTCTAAGAAGTAATTTATAATAATAATAATTAAATGTTTGAAGGGTTTTTAATTTTTAAGATAAATTAGTTATTTCTGTAACAAGATCACTTTTACCTATTTGCTTATAACATACATTCTTAGCTCGAAGAAAAAGGAATAAAATTAAAATTAATATGCTGTAAATTGCTCATAAACCTGGGTATATCCATGAGAGTGTGCCTTGCATGTGACCACCATTCCTATGTGTGCTCACAGTTGGGAAAAAACAAAAGATGATAAGAACTGGTGATCTAATAAAGGCCCCATGTTTACTACTTCTCATAACAAATCAGCAAAAAAGCCATCACAATGGTTAAGAAACTCTGGCATTATCATCCTTTCTATTCATGTTTTCCCTCACCTTTTCCTCTTCTTATACTCATTTTTATTCCTTTCACAAACTCCATTTCTTTCCAAATGCCTCATTCCCCACTTGAACACTTTTTATTTTAAATGTTCATCTTCCATCCCTTTATATTTTCCTTTTCATTGCCATGCTTTCTCTGCTTCCTGCCCTACCTCACTCTCCAGCTCCCTTTTGGGACCAGAAGTGGCTAAAAGCAGCAGGAGTGGCTGAGAAAGCTGAGCAGCAAGGAGAGTGTGAAATAAAACTGACTAGCTGTATGAATATGTCATTCAAGGGCTTACAACCACACAGACTTTACTTGGGGAGGGGACACGGAAGACATTTAACCCAAGGGGAGATTCGGCATATGCTGAATAACTAGTTAAGACTCATTTGGATCTTATTTTCCTTGGAAAGACACTCCTGGATGTTAAGAATTAAAACCCACCATCCTCTTCATCTATTCTCAGGCAGTTCCTCCTGTACAATAATTGGAATGCCCTCTTTACCTTACCTTCTTACCTTACTTTGGAGGCAAATTCATGTGTCATATATATTATTCTAGAATTTTAAGTGCTTAACAAAGAATCTTGCATGTTGTCAGCATTTCATAGCCTACAAATTGGTCTTCTGTCCAGTTTTCCTTTGATTCCCCACTTGCCAATTTTCTTCATAGGAAACTCAGAGTAATATTTCTAAAATACAAAGCTATATAAACTGTTAACTGCTTTAAGATATTTAATGACTCCTCTTTCCCTCTAGGGACATTGTTCCTATATCTTCTCTATATCTTCTCTTTAGGACAATATCTATCTCTCCCATTAGTCTATAAACTCAAGAAGAGCTTACTCTTCCATGTGTTGTATGGAGCATTGGGTATAGTGTACAAACACAATGAATATTGAAACATTGAAAAAATTAAATTTAATTAAAAAAAATAAAATTAGGGGCCCCTGGATGGTTCATTCAGTTAAGTGGATTCCTTCAGCTCAGGTCATGATTGATCCCAGAATCCTGGGATGGAGCTCTGCATCAGGCTCCTTGCTCAGCAGGAAGCCTGCTTCTCCCTCTCTCACTCCCCCTGCTTGTGTTCCCTCTCTCGCTGTGTCTCTCTCTGTCAAATAAATTTTTAATAAATAAATAAATAACTTTTTAAAAAGAGCTTAATCTTC
>RCUC01121106.1:0-24911 GCA_003697995.1 Taxidea taxus jeffersonii
AGGATTCCAAGGTGAACCAGACTTTGTCTCATCCTTGGGAACCGGCAGTTTGGTGGGAGGTGGGGCATCAGTGGAGAGTGATGGCCATAATGACTCTGTGTGGCCATGACCATGAGAAGTCACAACGGGGACACAGGGTAGAGGAGCTGAGGCCACAAAGGGCGTGTGTCTGACTGACTTGGTGATGCCCTGGGCTCCAGTCCTATCTCTTGGCCTCACAACCCATCCCATCCTGCCGCTGAGCCAGAAGCAGTTGTTCAAGAAAGCATGGGGGCCTGGCCCCGGGGCCACTTGGCACAGATTGGGGCCAGCCCTGAATTCTCTACCCACTTCACAAGTTCCCACTGGGGCTGAGACATCACAGCAGATGGGGACCAGTGGCCCATGGGCCACCCTTGACCAAGGAGTGAAGGTCAGAGGAAGAATGAAGACATCCTGATTTGGGGGACAGGGATGTGCTTCTGGATCAGGTGGCCTGGATCTGAGTCCCAGAGAAGGTGCAGAATCTCAGGCAGGGAAAACTACAGGCAGACGTCCCCTTACCAGCTTGCCTGGAGGACTGCCAGAGGACTCAGGCCATGGTCTCACTTCTGTGAGAACCCCAAGTTGTCTCCCAGGGAAACCATCAGGTGCTTTGTGACTGAGCCCTCCCCATGTTACAGATGCAGAGACTGAGGCAGAAAGATGGAAAGGGACCTGCCCAACAAATTTTTTAAAATTTTATTTTATTTTTTCAGTGTTCCAAGATTCATTGTTTATGCACCACACCCAGTGCTCCATGCAATACATGCCCTCCTTAATACCCACCACCAGGCTCACCTAACCTCCCAGCCCCTCTCCTCCAAAAGTCTCAGTTTGTTTCTCAGAGTCCACAGTCTCTCATGGTTTGTGTCCCCCTCCAATTTCCCCCAATTCACTTTTCCTTTCCTTCTTCTAATGTCCTCTGTGTTATTCCTTATGCTCCACAAGTAAGCAAAACCATATGATAATTGACTCTCTCTGCTTGACTTATTTCACTCAGCATAATCTCCTCCAGTCCCGTCCATGTTGATACAAAAGTTGGGTATTCATCCTTTCTGATGGAGGCATAATATTCCATTGTATATATGGACCACATCTTCCTTATCCATTCGTCTATTGAGGGGCATCTTAGCTCTTTCACAGTTTGGTGATTGTGGCCATTCCTGCTATGAACATTGGGATACAGATGGCCCTTCTTTTCATTACATCTGTATATTTGGGATCAATACCCAGTAGTGCCATTGCAGGGTCACAGGGTAGCTCTATTTTTAATTTCTTAAGGAATCTCCACACTGTTTTCCAAAGTGGCTGCACCAACTTGCATTCCTACCAACACTGTAATAGAGTTCCCCTTTCTCTACATCTTCTCCAACACTTGTTGTTTACTGTCTTGTTAATTTTGGCCATTGTAGCTGGTGTAAGGTGGTATCTCAGTGTGGTTTTGATTTGAATCTCCCTGATGGCTAATGATGATAATCAGTTTTTCATTTGTCTGTTAGCAATCTGTATGTCTCCATTGGAGAAGTGTCTGTTCATGTCTTCTGCCCATTTTTTGATGTGATTATCTGTTTTTTGAGTGTTGAGTTTGAGGAGTTCTCTATGGATCTTGGATATCAGCCCTTTGTCTGTAGTGTCATTTGCGAATAACTTCTCCCATTCCGTGGGTTTCCTCATTGTTTTGTTGACTGTTTCCTTTGCTGTGCAGAAGCTTTTGGTCTTGATGAAGCCCCAAAAGTTCACTTTTGCTTTTGTTTCCTTTGCCTTTGGAGACATGTTTTTGGAAGAAGTTGCTGTGGCCAGTGTCGAAGAGGTTACTGCCTATGTTCTCCTCTAGGATTTTGATAGATTCCTGCCTCATGTTGAGGTCTTTTATCCATATCCATTTCGAGTTTATCTTTGTGTATGGTGTAAGACAATGGTTGAGTCTCATTCTTCTATACATAGCTGTCCATTTTTCCAAGCACTATTTATTGAAGAGACTGTCTTTTTTCTACTGGATATTTTTTCCTGCTTTGTCGAAAATTATTTGACCATAGAGTTGTGTGTCCATATCTGTGCCCAACAAATTTTTATTGAGCCTACATGTTGACTAGTAGGCTACTGTGGTGCGTGAAGACAATGTCCCCCGTGTTTTCTGGAAGCCTCTTGCATGTTGGAGTTTTCCTTGTAGTAATGACTTACCTCTCCTAGTTGTAGAAGAGAGGGGAGGGAGGGGATGGGGGAGGGAAGGGGGAGAAAACAAGGAAGCATCTGCCCCCATTAAATATAAGGTCCAATTCAGGGTGGGAGAGGCATTCTTGTCCATCATTTCAGTTTTTCTGAGCTTGCTGGGGTCCAGCCAGTGTTCTCAGGAGACAGACTTTCAGAAATAGTAACTCTGGATGGTTCTGTGGGCTGCAGCTCACCTGGTCTTGGAAGCGGGTCAGAATGGCACACAGGTGGAATGATTCTGGGAGCTGAGCTCGGAAGCACTGAGGAGGTGGGCGGCGGGGAGGCGACTGTTGTTTTTAATTTAGCCCTGTGATCAGGGGTCTAAGAAATGTGACTCCAGAATTTAGCAAGGCCCTTAGCAGCCTGTTTCCCACTCTCGAAACTGATGATGACTTTCAGAATAGAACGGTTCCCCTCTAGAGTTCCTTGCCTTAATATCTGTCTCTCTGCTACACTAGTTATTTTTTTTATATTTTTTTTACTTTATTTAAGCTTTATTTAAACATATGATGTAACCCCACCACCCTCACCCAACCCCTCTTCCCCCCACCCCCCTCAGTTTGTTTTATGACATTAAGAGTCTCTTTTGGTTTTTCTCCCTCCCGATCCCATCTTCTTTCATTTTTACTTTTCCTACCACCTTAACTCCCACCCCCGTTGCATCTCCACTTCCTCATATCAGGGAGATCATGTGGTAGTTGTCTTTCTCCAGTTGACTTATTTCGCTAAGCATAATACGCTCTAGTTCCATCCATGTCGTCGCAAATGGTAATTGCACTACTGGGTATTTATCCTAAAGATACAAACGTAGTGACCCAAAGGGGCACGTGTACCTGAATGTTTATAGCAGCAATGTCCACAATAGCCAAGTTATACACTAGTTATTTTTATCTGTTGCCTATTGTTCTTGGAATTATCCTTTCCCAGCCCGGCTGATAGCACCTCGCCTAAAGGCTAAATGGCTGTCTTTTCTGATTTTTCTCAACAACCCGCTGCCCTGCCCGACACCTCCCTCCACACCTGCAAAACTCCCCCCAAGAAGTCCATGCTCCTCATCTGATTCATTGACCACTCCATTGCCCAAGTGACCAGGAGCCGTCTCACACTGAGATGGAGCACTGGCACGGTCTTGTGGCATTCTGGTCAACCAGGCCAGTGCCCATGACCTGGGGGAGATGCCATAGGGTCTTCCTTGGCCATGGCCGCAGCCCAGAAGGCCAGAAGGGAACCAGATCCCCTTGGAGTAGAACTAATGAGCCGGGCACTTCGCTCCACCTGGCAAAGAAGGAATGGTCCTGCTTTCCACAGGGAAATCCTGATTCTCTGGCCAGACTTGCCCAAGTGCACGTAGTGAATGACAGGGTTAGAATCTGGAACCACTTCTGAGGTCTTACCCACAGCGCCAAGCCACCAGCTTGCTCGTGCAATTAGAATAGAAGTTTCCGGAGTAAAGAGAGGAGGAAGCATGTTTCCCCCCCTTGAAAAGAGGGAGAGGCTTCTCCCACAGCTGCTTGTCAAAGCAGTTCAGTTGAGGGATTATTCAATAAGCCACCAAAACGATGGTACATTTCCTACTTATGTCACTGACAAGGAGCGCGTTAGTAATTGCAATGCACCGTTGGGATATGGCAGGTTGGCAAGGATACGACTTACATCCTTGGGGCTTGGGTTAAAGTTATGTAGTAGTTATTGCGAGGGTCTATGCTGTAAAATTGGGTGCAGAGAGACACCGCTGAGGCATTTGCAGCTCTTGGCTCTTGTGGGGATAATGGCCATGCCAACTGGGAAGGAGTGTGGAGAGGGGAAAGGGTGGCCAGGAAGAACTCTCCCCACATGCACTCACTAAGTAAACGTGAAGAGTACATGTTCCCCACTTCTGTAGATTCCAAGCTCTCTGAAGGAACTTGTACTTTCCATGTTTCTTACATCTTTGATGATTCTCATAATGACAAGAGCAATTGTGCCCATTCTTCCGGGATGAATATGAGCGTATAGGAGTTGTGGGGCTGTTGCAGGCTCCTTAGAAATTTTTACAATTCAGCAGCGACTCAGATCTATTCCTCCCTTTCAGTGCTTGTCCTTGGGAGGTGAGGGAATGAGAGCTGCTTCATGAACCCAAAAAGCCTATGAGAGGCTTTGGAAGCTACCTTCAGCCACATATGGGGCTCTCTGCAGAGGACACCTGTTTGTACTCAGAACAGGGCGGGGAGCAGGGGGCAATGGGCTTGAATGCGCAGGGGAGATTTGGGTTAGATGTCAAGAGAGAGAAGAGGGCCAAGCAGACGTGAAGGAAAAGAGCATAGGTTCAAGAGCCCAGTGAGTTTGGGTCAAGACCTTGCACAGGTCACACGACTTCTTTGAGCCACCTGTATCTTCTTTGCAAAACAGGAGCCCCACTGGGGCTCAGGGTATCAGGAGGATAAAATGAGATCATGAATGTCAAACACTCAGCACCGTGTCTGACCTCTAGGCCACTGCCATTCACATCACCAGCATTCAGTGCCAAGTGGGTGGGCACCGTGGGAATGCAGGAAACATCTTCACAAAGGACACAGACCCCAAGAAGCCGTTCTGATGTCCCTAATCCTGCGAGCAGACCCACAGCCACCCAGCTATGGGCTTGTGGGACTCTAAAAACTGGGGTGAAGGTGATTGGGACGGGAGACCCTTGGGTTCTCTGGGGCCCAGCATTTTTTTTTTTTTTTTGCAATCTTGAGAGGCCCACAGATTCATTGGCATATCGGTGACTTTCTGCCAACAAAACCTTTTTTTTTTTTTAACTTTATTTAAGCTTTATTTAAACATATAATGTAACCCCACCACCCTCTCCCAACCCCTCTTCCCCCCACCCCCCTCAGTTTGTTTTATGACATTAAGAGTCTCTTTTGGTTTGTCTCCCTCCTGATCCCATCTTCTTTCATTCTTACTTTTCCTACCACCTTAACTCCCACCCTTGTTGCATCTCCACTTCCTCATATCAGGGAGATCATGTGGTAGTTGTCTTTCTCCAGTTGACTTATTTCGCTAAGCATAATATGCTCTAGTTCCATCCATATCGTCGCAAATGGTAAGATTTCATTTCTTTTGATGGCTGCATAGTATTCCATCGTATATATATACCACATCTTCTTTATCCATTCATCTGTTGATGGACATCTAGGTTCTTTCCATAACTTGGCTATTGTGGACATTGCTGCTATAAACATTCGGGTACACGTGCCCCTTTGGATCACTACGTTTGTATATTTAGGATAAATACCCAGTAGTGCAATTGCTGGGTCATAAGGTAGCTCTATTTTCAATTTTTTGAGGAACCTCATGCTGTTTTCCAGAGTGGTTGCACCAGCTTGCATTCCCACCAACAGTGTAGGAGGGTTCCCCTTTCTCCACATCCTCGCCAGCATCTGTCATTTCCTGACTTGTTCATTTTAGCCATTCTGACTGGTGTGAGGTGGTATCTCATTGTGGTTTTGTATTTCCCTGATGCCCAGTGATGTGGAGCACTTTTTCATGTGTCTGTTGGCCATCTGGATGTCTTCTTTGCAGAAATGTCTGTTCATGTCCTCTGCCCATTTCTTGATTGGATTATTTGTTCTTTGGGTGTTGAGTTTGCTAAGCTCTTTGTAGATTTTAGATACTAGCCCTTTATCTGATATGTCATTTGCAAATATCTTTTCCCACTCTGTCAGTTGTCTTTTGGTGCCAACAAAACCTTTTGAAATGCTTTGTCACTTGATTTCCCTTTAGGCTATTTGGCTCATCATCTGGGAGAAACCATCCCAGATGTTTCAATCTAGAGTCCCTGAATGACTGGCTGATGGCAGGGCTGGCCCACTTTTTTTCTTATTATAACCATTTTATTGAGATATAATTCACATCCCATAAAAGCCACACGCTTGAAGTGGACAGCCCTAGGCAACCACTACTCGACTTTTTAGCTCTGTAAATTTGCCTCTTCTGGAAATTTCTCTTAAACAGAATCATACAATATTGGTCTTTTGCGACTGGCTTCTTTCACTTAGCCTTACGTTTTTCGGGCTTATCCACATTGTAGCTCATGTCAGGACTTAAGTCCTTTTTGATGACAGAATAATATTGCATGGCATGGCTATGTTGCATTCTGTTTATCCATGCATTCATCGATGGACATTGGGGCATTTTTTGGTCCAGTTTGGAGCCATTGTGAATAATACTACTGGGACCATTTATGTACCCGTTTTCATTTGAGTTCTGCTTCCCCCTTAAAAACAGATCTCCATGGAAACAAGTAAGTATTGGCAATATTAACTAGAATTGAAGACAACATCCTTGAGAAAGATACAAATTTAGAGAAAGATTGAAAGATACCCAAAAACCTATATTTGCCTCCTTATTCCATTGGCTCGCACTGAGAGGCTTCACGGAACAGCCTCTGGAACCCGCGAGTGAATTTGCTGGAAAGATGTCATTATAGACATTTATCCAGCGCATCCTATGAAGATCCGTGAGATAAAATTTTAAGTCTTTCTCAAATCAACACAAGAGCTGTAATTCTAAGTAATGGGTTTAGTTTAAGCCCATGAATGCTGAATCCTATAGCTAATCCTATTTCCTTCTTGATCACTCTGGTGTCCAGAGGGAGATTTCCAGGCCCACTCTAGTAAGTGTTCAGAGCAGGGTGTGTTTTATCTTCTGACAAGCACGTGAGGCACAGGAGCTATTATGATCCCTATTCTACAGGCAAGAAAGCAGAGGTAGAGGACTTCCCCAAGATCCCACGGAGCCGGGATGTAAATCTCACGCTTTTTTTTCTTCTCAAGTCTGGGTTCTGAACCACTATCTGCATGACTGTATGCTTTTTTGAAAATCCACCTCAGTCCTTCTTGAGAAATGTGGAGGAGAGGTGTAGAACTCTTTAATCTTTAACTTCTCTCATTCACTGCTTAATTTAACCCGGATCTGATCCCGGGTCCGATTATCACTCACCGACTCTGAATCTCATTAGAATGTCCCTCTCGTATTTTAAGACCATCGGGGTAGGCAGATAAGGATCTGCCAATGTCTTTTCTCTGTCATAGCCAGGATCAGTTGCTTGAACTAATAAAGAAGGCAGGATTATTTTGTCCTTCTAGGCTTTTCTTTTTTTTTTTTTAAAGATTTTATTTTTTTATTATTTATTAGAGAGAGAGCGAGCACAGGTAGACAGAGAGGCAGGCAGAAGCAGGCTCCCTGCCGAGCAAGGAGCCCGATGTGGGACTCGATCCCAGGACGCTGGGATCATGACCTGAGTTGAAGGCAGCTGCTTAACCAACTGAGCCACCCAGGCGTCCCTCCTTCTAGGCTTTTCTGTGTGTCTCAAGCTTTCTGGCCATTTCTCCTTCTATCCCCACCAGATCTCCTTAGACCTCTTGTATCAACCGTCAGACATCAATAAGAAAAAGTGAGTAAGATGAGGTGGCCGACCGTTCTGCCTCAAAGCCTCGCCTGGGTGTTCCCCACCCCAGCCGTCACTTCCCTGGCACAGAATCCCGGGGCAGCCAGACTTGCTGGTCGAGGTTAGGTTAGAGAGGGCATGGTGGTGTTCTCAGCAGCCGTTGCAAAGGAGAGCAAAATCTCTGCTCCTGGGGCCCAGAGACACTCTTATCTCTTCCACGCATATGGCGCAGATGTAGCTGAATGTGCCTTTTTTTTTTTTTAATCAGAAGATTTTTTTTTTTTAGATTATTTATTTATTTATTTATTTGATAGAGATCACAAGCAGGCAGAGAGGCAGGCAGAGAGAGGGAGAAGCAGGCTCCCTGCCGAACAGAGAGCCCGATGCGGGGCTCGATCCCAGGACCCTGGGATCATGACCTGAGCCGAAGGCAGAGGCTTTAACCCACTGAGTCACCCAGGCACCCCTGAATGTGATTTTTTAAGTAAAATGTTTCCTTTTCTTTCTGGCATTGTGGTCAGGGAGAGAGGCCCCTACGTCTCTTCCCGGATTTATTAAGATTTTCTTTGTGGTCCAGTATGTAGCCAAGTTTTGAAACTATGCATAGGCATTTGAAAGAATACAGGTGTTTCCTGCTTTGTACCCACACGTATAACACGGCCAGACACATACTGTGTACGCAACACACACTATGCCAAATCGAGTTTGTTAATTGTGTCTTCAGAATATAGCCAAGCGAAACAAAGTTACCAACTGCAACCATAAAGTATTTTTTTCACTAGACCTAAAATAAATTATTGGAAGAAGCTGGATCTAGTTAATGAAGCATCTGTCTACATTGGCACTGGGGTTGGTCCTGAAAATAATCACTTTTTATCAGATTCAGGTTGCTAAGAGGGTTGTTTTGCCTTCACTCAGCTCTCCGGGGTTTGCAAGGCCTTTCCTCCCAGAAGGAATTTGAAGAGAGCAACTGAAGACAGAATTCCTGTCCTGTAATAATAAAAGGAGCAGGAAAGAATAGCACTAAAAGGGCACCTGGGTGTCTCAATGGGTTAAGCCTCTGCCTTTGGCTCAGGTCATGATCTCAGGGTCCTGGGATCGAGTCCCGCATAGGGCTCTCTGCTCGGTAGGGAGCCTGCTTCCTCCTCTCTCTCTCTCTGCCTGCCTCTCTGCCTACTTGTGATCTCTCTATGTCAAATAAATAAATAAAATCTTAGAAAAAAAGAAAGAAAAGCGGTAAGGTATGATTGTCCATGAGCCATAGGAATTCTGTTAGAAGATCCAGTTCCCTTCCTACTATTTGTGACGTCCTTGAGTGCTAAAGTAGACCTTGGCTGTGTTCTGTCCACTCACCACCTGCTACTCGGACCTTCTTCCAAGGCATCACCCCACTCCTAATCCTGAACACTGCAGTCTCCAGGCCACACGGCTTGGTTCCACCATGGGAACTTGACCCAGGCAGAGCAAGAGACGTGCAATGAGGCTTTTACTGAGACCACTGAACTAGAGATGCATGCTTACCCATGTGCACTTGAACAAGGGAGAACATGAGGCAGGAGCTGCTGGCAGCCATCTTGTCGCCAGGAGGAAGGGAGCCCATCTGAGCAGGGAACCAGCCCAACGGGGGGAGCTAGGAATGCGGAGAGAAAGGCTGAAGAGTGGTATCATTTGAGCTCCTTGGCAAACCTGTATCTGAGTGGAGAACTCTCCCTGCGCTTTCCAGTTACATGAGCCAATAATTTCCTTTTTATTCAAACCAGCCGGATTGAGTTTTCTGTCACTCGTAATGGACAACCCTGACTGACATAGGGTGGGCCAGCAAAGAAGCAGGTTATAAACTTGACCAAGAAACAGGGCCTCCTCTCGAGGATCTAACAATAGAGGGAGTGTAACACAGATCTGAAATCATAATTAAAAATACTACTTGACAATTGCTGTAATAAATGTAGAAACCGAGTGTCCAGGGACCCAGAAGAGGAAACGAGGAATGACCTCGTGATGGTCTGCCTGCGGAAAGCCCTCTACGAGGAGTTTTGGGGGTCTCACATTGGGGTGTTGGACCTGGGCAGAGGCACCTGCTCTCTGGGAGGAGGAGGGTGGGGTGGGAGCAGACACCCATGAGAATTTCCCATTCCAGCTCACTTCCCATCAATCCAGCTCTGTTCTGATCAGACCGGGTAGGAGTTTAATTGCTTTGGATTGATTTTTGCCAGTGGTGCCTTCCAAACCCCCAGCCCAGGGACGAAGAGAGATTAGTCACGTCAGGGAGGCTCCCCATCGGCTACAGTGAAAATCAGCCAGGGGTGAAGATGATTTAAATGAATTTTTAAAATCTGCATCCCCAAGGGTACCTAGGACGTGAGCGGGCTTCCTGACAAATGGTGACCAGAGCACTTTGTGGAAACAGGAGTGATCATCATGGGGGCCCCCGTGGATCACAGGTGCCACGAAATGCTGACACTGAGCCTTTTACAAAGATCCCAGGATGTGCCCAGCGTTGCAAACCAGGGCACAGGGCCGGTGTCTCTGGTTATCGATCACTGGCGCAGGGCACGGGCCAGTATTGGTGACTAATTATTCAAATTATTGCCCGTCTGTACAGCGTCTCCTTTACTCTTCATGATCAGCCAGAGACACGTTCTGTGTTGCACCTGTTTCACAGAGGAGGAAAGAGGTTCAGTTGTCTGCCCAGCTAGGAAGGGACAAGGCTGGGATTTTTTCCCGGCGGTGGGAAGGCGGGGGGGCTGGGGGGGGTCCTGGTGCTCCTGTGGTCCTATGTATGCCAGGAAGAGACATTTTCTGTAGCCGAGTCTTTGTATGCTTTTTTTTTCCCCCAACTGTCAAGTGATGAGTGCTGGCTTCGAGGCCTCAGTCTATCCTGGAAGAACACACACCCAGAGTCCTGTGGGCACTGTCATCCCCACGTGTCTGCTATCGAGGTGAAGCTGATGAGCAGCCAAAGCATCACCCGGTGAACGTGCAGAGGGATAAGTCAGCACTGTGTTAGTGCTCCAGAAAGGCCAGGAGAAATTTGTCCCTTGGTGTGGCACTCAGTAGCAGATACCCTGCCCCTCAGCGGGACACTGGTGCTCTGCGGTGTTGAGGGGCGAGATGTGCTTGAAACCTCTGCCCTCACCGGGAATGTTCCAGAAGACAGGTGTGTGTGTGTTTCAAAGAGAGCTTTAAGCGGAAGTGGAGAACAGGGCCCCGTGGATATCCTTGCTCGTCTCCCACTCCGCTGGAGATGTGATGCTCAAATTTTGTTTAATTTCCCAAGACTTTTAGTGTACACGAGGTTTGTAGGGGTGAGTGATGAGCTGGATTCCGGTCTAAACCCTGGGGATCTCACCCGTCAGAGAGAGGCAGGTGTATCAATAACCAGAGTACAACCCAAGTTCAGCGATGAAGTTGGGTACATACGCACAGAGTGCTCCAAGAACTCGGGGGGAAGAATAATGAACTCATCCGAGGAGTTCCTCTCGGGAGAAATTTGGGGAACATAAGAGGGTCAGCTTGAACTGGTCCTTGAAGGATGAATAGGAGTTTCTGAGTGGAAGTAGGACACAGGCGTCCCAGGAAAATGAGACCAAACAAGCTACGGCACAGAGATGCAGAGTGTGTGTGCTCGGGGACAGTGAATGATGTCACAGAGCTGGGGCAGGGGGGTGGGGGTTCAGGGGTGGGGGGAGCAGAGCTGAAAGGCAGCCTGGTTCCCTCCTCCGTTGCTTCACTCGGGGTTTCGGTCTTCCACCCAGCGAGGACACAATTACCGAACGGCTCTTACAAGTCAGACAGGGGTCAGGAGAGAAGTCGGCCAGACTCAGGAAGACCAGAATCTTCTTTTTCCAGGATGCTCAGCGCAGGGCGGATTCCACCCCGACCAACCAGCTCGAAGCTTCAAGGATATGTCAGTCTAGCTGGAATCTAATTTAACACAACAGCTGTTCAAGTTCAGGAGCGAGAAGTGAGAAAGGCTGAAAATACATCGTCAAGGGACGGTCCCAACAATGGCTCCCAGAGGGGACTTGCTAAGGGGGTATTGAGGTGGGCAGGGCACAGCCCTAAACCCCGAAGTGGAAATGGGGGCAGACATCGGGTGGCAGGCCCGCATGTTTCTTACCTGCTCCCCAGCCCCATTGGCCCGCGGCATCCGGCCACATCCAGCGGGGGGTGCAGCGTTGCCCTCAGAGATCGGGATCCGGATTCAGATTGCCAAGAGCTGTATATCCGCGGCACTACTTTCCGATGTCGCTTTCCCCCCACCACGTCCATCTTCCCATATGTGAATTGGGATGATAATACCGCCCAACCCAGGAGCAGTCATCATGTTCTGGGACGCAGATGAGTTATTCCAGTTGAAGGTGTGTGTATTGGTTGTCACCCCGCACCGCGCAATGTACCCCAAAACACATCGCTGGTCAGGTCAAGTAGCAAACCCCAGGGGCCATTTCTTAATGGGTCCTTTTCCCTCCAAAACGGATTGACATGCCATGGGAAGTTGGTCAACACGGAAAGCAAAGCTTCTGGGCAGTGGGGGAAAATTCTACCTTGCCAACCCCTACCCCTCCCGCTCAAGGTCAGGGACATCTTCTTCCAACCCAACACCATGTCTGGAGATGCCAGAGGAACAGACTTTTCCAGAAAATGTGGATGCGGTGCCTTCCCAGTATGAAAATAGATCGCCCTGGGACTGGAGTAGCTAATGAAGATGATAATTAGAATTGCTTATTAGGACCTGTCTTCTAAAGTTCATTTGTGCTTTTAATAGAATCTACAATGCATCTGCTTAGCAGGGATGACAGATCTTCCTGATTTGGTGTATTTTAAAACAAGATCTTTGCACCCTGGCTTCTCCTGATTCCCCCACCCCCTTCTCTGCCATCTGCTGCTGAGGTAGCCGTCCCCCACCGGAGGAGCCTTGAAATTGCAACCAGCAAATTTCTCGCGGGGAGCCCCCAAGCTGGAGAGATGGCCAGTCGCCCCCCTCTGAACGCACGATCCCATTCTAGCGCCCCCTGCTCCTTGCACTCCAGACTCTTCTAGGTGGAAAACTGCCCCCCCAACCCCCGCCCCACTACAAACTCATGTCCACCTGGAATCTCAGGGTGTGACCTTATCTGGACATATGATCTTTGTGGCTGTAACTAGTCAAGGTGAGGTCCTTTTGGATTAAGGCGAGCCCTAATCCAGAATCTGGTGTCCTTATAAGAAGACTATGTAAAGACATACAGGGATGAAGGCCACATGATGACATAGGCGGAGACTGGAATGATGTGTCTGTAAACCAAGAGAGGCCCAGGATTGCCGGCAACTCCCGGAAGCTGGAAGAGGCAAGGAAGGACCCTCCCCAGGGCCTCCAGAGGAAGCGCAGCTTTGCCAACAACTTGATCTCAGACCTCCAGCCTCTAGAACTGGGAGCAAATCAATTTCTGTGTGTCCAGCCCCTGATTTGTGACACTTTGACATGGAAGCCCAAGGAGACTACTACAGTGTCCTTCTTCCAATTTCTCACGCTTGTGTGGTCCTGTCTTGGCTCCGTGCCCCTGCGCAGGCTCTCACCTCTGCCTGGGACTCTCTTCCAGCTGCCCCTCCCCCAGTTCTTTTGTCCCAATCACACGTCACCTGTGCTGCCCCTGCTTATGATTTCAGGTTAGACGAGAAGGCTTCCCAGACTGCCCAGACTAGGGGGGCCACCTTCGCTGGACACCCCGGGAGCCCTGACCTTGCCGTCCTGACACTCACCACCTTCATCATAACTGGGTGTCCATGTCTATGCTCAGCACCAGATGGTGGGTTTGGGGAAGGCGCTGCCCTGGTGGGTCTTGTCCACTGGGCTGTCCTTGGGTCCTGGTGTTGTCCCTGGCAGTCAGTAGGACCCTGGGAGGATTCTGTGCAGCAGTAATTGAGTGAGCAACATTCCTGCACCCTGAGCTTCTCTTGACCTCTGGCCCCACCTCCACCACGGGGGACAAGGCAGCAGCCACCCTCTCTGACTGCCACCGAAGGTACCGTGTGGTCCCATTCAACTAAAGGCCTCGAGACCCAGCCCACGGGTCAGTTGAAAATCCTGATGAATGACACATGTCACCTCCATGGGCTGAGACCCCTGTGTCGTAGCGCTCCAGACCTCCCACATGTCTCCTTTGTGAGGACTTTGCTCATAGAAGAGTATTTAATGAATTACCTTATCTGTAGCAGGCAATCAGAAAGGAAGCCTCCTGATTTCTCTGGAATTGGGATAGCGCCCCTGCCTCTGTCCCAGAAGCTCCTGGGGAGTAAAATTTATGCTCACCTGATCATTCTTTTCTCCCGCAAGCCTGGCACTGAGTTGACAAGTAGAAAATGCTTAATTGGAGAATTGTGAAGCTGAGAGAAGTCAAAGGATCCTTTCAGCCCTCTGAAGGTCTCTGGCCTGGCTCTTTCTGCGTCCCAACGTGCCTGGGGCTCCAATCACTGAGTTCCCTACAGGGAGACCCTCATCGGTGGGGAACTCTTGTGTTTGGCGCACCAGAAAATTCCATCATTACCACGGTGTAAACTTGGATTTGAAAAGACAAGACAGAGGCAGGAAGCTGAGGAGGGCCACTCCCCGAGCCCCACAGCAGCGGACTTTTGACCTTGTGATGTCCTTCTCTTGAATCCCAAGGTCAGTCTCATTTGCTCCAGGTGTCCTCAGCTGCAGCGCTTGGCGTGGCCAAGCCAGGGCCCTCTGGGGGCGGGGGAGCCAGCCAGGTTTGGGCCCAACGTGCCTCAGAGTCAACCTCCGCTTCCCTCCCTCCCTACCTCCCTTGAAGATCCCTCGGTTTGTGAGATCCGCCAGAGTAGGGAGATTTATTCTGTACCAAGGCCATGAGTGGGCTGAGAAGGAAACAGAAGACAAAAGCTGTGCTTGACTTTGACCAGGGGACGGAAATAGAAAGCTCGGAGCATTTGATTCCCTCTGGGACCGACTCAAGCCGCCGTGCTGATGGTGGGTCTGGGGGCGTCCATCCACCTCCTGGACCACAGACACACAGATTCTTTCACTTTCCTGTGCCTGTTTCCTGCTCCACAAAGTGGGGGAGCCACTAGTCTCCATCTCCCAGGAACAGTGTTCGGGTTGTTCATGGTACCAGGGTCACCCAGCCCAGTGCCCTAGCTAGGACTCTGCGCTCTGGGTCAGCCTCGCTCGGGGCCTTGGGAGACATTCCCCCCCTCCTGGGCATGGAGGCAAGGGGTGGGAAGCAGACAGGTCAGCTGGCATGGCCCTGTCTATGCTGGGCTTGTGCCTAGCTCTGTGTCCTTCACCTTGTTGTGCTGAACCTGAGATGGATAGAAGGTTCTGGACTGTGCTCAGGAAGGCAGACGGGGAAATGGAGACAGTTTCAGTGCAAGAAGGACAGAAGCTAACAGAGGTGACTTCACAGAAGCAAAGCCAGAGCTTCCTCCAAGGCCACCAGGCGGGGAACTGTTCTGACCCCCTCCCAGAAATGTTGGGCTTCACCAACATTATTAATTGCTGCTCCGTCTGTTGGGCTCTCACTGAGTGCCAGGCACTATTCCGGCAGTTTCCCTGAGGTGGATCCATTTCATAGATGAGGAAACCGAGGCTTCGAGAGTTGAAGCAACTCAGGGAGTTGAAGCAACAGAACAGACCTGGGATTCTAACCGGGATGACGGACCGCAGAGGCTGGGGTGGGGTGGGGGTTTGGGGAGTTGGGGGTTGGGGGGCACTGCCCGAAGTGAATAGCCAACCACTGCCCCTTCTCAACCAGGCAGCCTGGAGTCACATGACCTGGGAAACCCCGGACAAGCCTTGAGCAGTCTGGGGGACTCACTGGACTGCTCTGCTGCGGGTCTTACTCCCGCACATCCTCCCAGAAATGGGGCCAGGAAGTGAAAACTGGCTTTGGGGGCGTCTGGTCTGCTTAGCTTCTCTGCCTTGTTCTTCCTTCCCTCCCACTCCGTCTCGAGGAGCCCGGTGGTGTTGCTGGAGGCCGTGAAACGCAGAACAGGAACCCGGTTCCCCTTCACCCGTCCCTGCTAACATGCTGGAACGTTCTCGTAAGTGGGAACGCCCATGCCAGTCAGCAGCACCAGAGGCTGACTCCTGTTCCAGCCACAGCTTGGGATCAAAGCCTCATTTTAGGATTCCAGCTTCCAGCAAGCCTTCCCACTCATCCCCGCTTCCTGCCCGCACGGACCGTTCCGATTTGTTTCTTTAAATCGCCGCTTGTGTTTTGGACGGTCTCGAGCTTCTCCTGGCTCCGCTGTTTTGTTTTGTTTTGTTTTTTTCTCACCTCTCAGGGGGAGCTCACGACCTTTCGTGGCCTTGAACACAATTCAGGGGGCTGTCTCTGGACTCGTGCAGAAGCTCGGCACCGGGGCTCCGTGTATATATTCAGCCCAGCGCGGCTCTAATCACGGACTGCTGCCGGAGACTAGTCATTTTGTGAGTCATTAGGATGTGTGGCTAGGACTTGACAATATCTTTGATGAGTTCTATAATTTTTATACCTTCACCTAGGATGGCGTTGTTGGGGAAGCCGAACACGGTCGTGCGGTTGGCCAATGTCACAGCCCCTGGACGGTTTCCAGCTCCGTAGGAAAAGGGTCTTCTGCTCTCCATTGCGAGGCGAGAAATACTGATCTTGATTGGGCTTCGGGGGTCGGAAGCGGGGCCATGTCTCTGTGTCTTGCTAATCGGTATCCCGAGGCCGGGGTTGGGGGTGACGTTGGAGTTCCTGCTCCTGTTCTCCTTCATGGTGGTAAATTACAGGCTTTCAGGTAAGGCGCCTTCATTTCGCAGAGGCTGTGAGGAGCGGCTTTAATTAGCAAGCAGACCTGCTGGAAAAATCCGGCGTTATTAAGAGCCTCACTTCCTGCGGTGGCTGCTGGGCTGTGCCAGTCCCCTGCCCTCTGCCATTTCTTTCCTGCAGACACCCAGTACCTACCCCACGTTACTTTGCCATTAATCCCGAAGTCGCCAGGGCTGAGTGAGAAAGGGGTGAGAAAACGCACAAGTTCAGATTTTTCCCCATTGAGACGAGGACCCAAAGTCTCATCTCTGCGGAAAACCTCAGAATCTGTCCAGGGTTGGGCCCGACCTGGAAACTCTTGGCTTAGATCCTCGGGTACTGCTGGGCAGATTCCCTGAGGGTTGGGTCCATGGGCTCAACTCTGGTAAAATTAGGTCCTTTCTACTCAAAAGCAAAGATCACAGGCTTTGGAGCTAAGATAGGATTGGTGGGTTGAGTCCCAGCTCTGTTTCTAACTTGCTATGTGGCTTTGATCCAATGGCTTAACTTCTCTGGTCTTCAGTTTCTTCATCTGTATAATGGGGTTCTAACTATGGTGACTCTCTCATGAGTTGCGATGATGTGTAATGAGCTAAAGTGTGCAGGGCAGTGTGAGCACAAGGGTTGTCATACAGTCGGCTCTCAACCCAGGGTAGCTGCTCTGAGGGCTGCCCGGTGCCCGTTGCCCTGTGGTCATGTTGTTTTCATCACTACCTCTATAAGTCTTACTCTACAACCACACGTGCAAGAACTCTGATCAAGGGCAACCGGGAGTGGTGAGAAATTAAGACTCATCATATCAGCGAGTCCCTCCACACCTACCTGAGGTCACCCGGTCATCCAGGAAGTTCATCTGATTACCAGAGAATGGTGGAATCTGAATGGTGGAATCTTCTATCTACCGTGGTCTCAGCTAACCTGGTCTTCTTCCAGGCCCACCTGACCCCTGGAAGTGGACAGCACTCTTGCTTGAGCTTACATGTTTCTTTGGTGATGTTAGGAGCCCCAGTGTCCAGGGTCCAGACCCACAACCTCTATGTGTGGTGCCTACATGCGGCCACTCCCCTCTTCAGCCCTGTCACCTTGTCACCCTGCTGGTAGAGACCAGACCCAGGTTCCCACTATCAACAGGCCTACAGACCTCTCTCTCTAAGCCTTGAAGAATTAGCCAATCTCCTCCTTCTAGAATGTTCCATATCTCCATCCCCAGAAGCACTACCTCCTCTCCTCCTCTGGCCTAATTCCCTTTGAGCTTCCTGTCTGAGGAACGAAGGTAAGGAGGGAAGTGTGCCTTCAAGTAAGCTCTGCTTTCTATTCACACACCAGTCTCCCTGAGGCATGAGGGCTGAAGGACCTGCTTTCTCTTGGAGCAGGAAAATGGCCTGCTGTAACAGAGCAGATAGCTCTGGTCTGTTACAGCATGGAAATCCATCACAAATTACCATCTCAATAGGGCCTGCCACACCATCATTATTAGTGAACCTGTGACAAGGAAGTAAGGAAGAAGTTTTCTGGGCATCTTCTGCCACCGCCCCAGTCTGAACCCAAGACGTCACCTGCAGTGAACCTAGCCACCTACGTGGTCAGCAGTGTGTGTTTTTGTGTGTTTGTGTGCGTGTCTCCTGACGCCGTGTAGCATTGCTGATTCTCTGACTTCGCTCATTCACTTAGTGCGGGAGAGACGGTAGTCTGATCGACCAGAGTTGAGTCACACGGTCATCCTGGAATCAGAGGGGGGTCCAGCCCACCCGAGGCTCATGAATGGAGAGGAGGGGAAAGAGGTGGCCAGGGAACAGGGGGCTGCTGTTGCCGGAAGAAAGGGGGATGATAATACCCAGATAACATGGCAAGAGGCCGTCATCATCTGCAGATAGACGCCTTCACTGCCATATCGCAAGCTGAATTAATTAGGGCACGAGGCCTCAGGGACCCAGCTCTTAAATCACCCTGCTTTGGAAGGAAAATAGCCCTGGAGTCAGTAAGCCAGACTTCAAGGCAAGCATCTCATTCACGCCGGTTATAGGACCTCTCTGGGTTTCTTTTCCAGCCTACAGAATGGGGAAAACTGCCTCACAGTGTGGTTGTGTGAGAGCACTATCCAAAAGAGCCTTCCTCGGTGATAAAAGGGGCCCATATCTGCACTGCCCAGTAGGATAGCCACGAGCCACATGTGGCTGCTGAGCGCTTGAAACATGACTAGGGTGACTAAGGCACTGAGTCTTCTTAGATTTTTTTTAATTTTAGTGAATTTGAATGTGAATGTAAAGGGTCACCCGCAGCTAGTAGGGGCCATGTTGTCCAGCCAAATGAATTTCTGCTTATTCTCAATTCTCTTAGAATTGAAAAATTGAAAAATTGTCCAGTCCACTTACGAAGTATTCGGTGGGATCATGGATGTGCCATCGCTTTGTCAAGTGCACTGAGGGAGTAGCCATCCCTCACTTAAACCGGAAGATCCACGGGTGGCCCCGGATGCTTCATGGACACGTACGCGTCATGCTCGCCACTATTGTAACTACTGATCTCAGGGAGGCCTACGACCCCAAAAGAGGCTGATTTCTGGACATCTCCTTCCATATGAGAAGGGTTAATACACTGGACCTCCCATGAACCTGTACGGATTCCCAGTAAGAAATTATTGTGGGCGCCTGGGAGGCTCAGTCAGTTAAGCGTCTGCCTTCAGCTCAGGCCATGATCCCGGGGTCCTAGGATCAAGTCCCGCATCGGGCTCCCTGCTCAATGGGGAGCCTGCTTCTCTCTTTGCCTCTCCCCCTCCACTCTTTCTCCCTCTCTCTCTCTCTCTCTCTCACACACACACAAATAAAAATACTTTAAAAAAAGAAATTATTGCATGGACAGATGGATGGATGGATGGATGGATGGACAGACTCATCCATTCATTCCTCTCTCTGCCTACTGTGCACTTGGCATTGCCCTAGCAGTTGAGGATAGAATAATGAAGATCCCTTCATGCAGGTTATATTCTAAAGAGGAGAGTCGAATGTTACACAAGAAGACAAATGGCGAAAATAATATCAAGTAGCAGTAGCTCTGTGGGGAAAAATAAAGTCAGGAAAAGGGACCCAGTGCTATGCAGGTGCCTAATTCACAAGGGTGGTTGGGGGAAGGCCTCTGACAAAACAACATTGGAGAAAGTACCAGGCAAGTAAGGGACTGAGCTGTGCAAAGACCTGATGGATGAGCTGAGAGGAGGCGGCAGCGAGGGTGCGGGACCAGCGGGTCAGGGGACGTGTGAGCAGAGATGAAGCCAGTGCAAGCTGGGGGCCTTCAAGGCTGTTAGAAGGGTTGGGTTCCCTCTGAGTGACGTGGGAAGCCAGCGGAAGGTTTAGAGAAGAGGAGGCGTGGGGGATCCGGTATATGGTTAGGATGTATTGAAAATAGATGCTCAGGAAGAAAGACAGAAGCAGGCAACAGATAAGGAGGCTGTGGCACTAACCCAGGCAAGAGGTGACAGTGATGGAACCAGAGGGAGCAGGTGCAAAGTGGCAGGGTTCGGGATCCAGGGTGAAGGTACAGCCAACAGAGCTAACTGGTGGATTCAGGCCGCCTAGGTGGCTCAGTCGGTTGAGAATCTGACTCTTGATTTTGGCTCAGGTTGTGGTCTTGGGGTCATAGAGATCGAGCCCTGCGTCAGACTCAGTGATGGGCATGGAGACTGCTTCAGATTCTCTCTCTCCCTCTGCCCCTCCCCGCCCCCTGAATCTCTCTCTCTCTCTCTCTCTCTTAGTTTATTTTAAGATTTTATTTATTTATTTGACAGACAGAGATCACAAGTAGGCAGAGAGGCAGTCAGAGAGAGAGGAGGAGGCAGGCTCCCCGCCAAGCAGAGAGCCTGATGCGGGGCTCGATCCCAGGACCCTGAGATCATGACCTGAGCCGAAGGCAGAGGCTTAACCCACTGAGCCACCCAGGTGCCCCTTTCTCTCTTTCTCTTGAAAGAAAGAAAGAGAAGAAGGAAGGAAGGAAAAGAAAGGAAGGAAGGGAGGGAGGGAGGGAGGAAGGAAGAAAGGAAGAAAAAAAAGACCACAAGTCAGGGATACTTCAGAGATGTGTGAGGAGTGGGAAGGAAGACGGGCAAGAACTCATGGAGAAAGTGTGCGGTGGGAGCAAATCAGGAGTAACGTTTGAGATGTCTGTGAGTCATCCAACTTTGGAATTCAAGAGAGCAGCCAGGGTTGCTCATATGTATGCAGGACTCATCAGCATAGGGATGGTTTTTAAAGCCATGATACTGGGCAGGTGTATACAGAGAGAGATGAGAGGAGGCCTGTGGACTGAAGTCTGGTCCCTCCAACATTTGGAGGTCAGAAGGAGAAAGAGGATCTGGCAAAGGCTCTTGAAAAGGAGCAGGAGTGTGTGAGTGAGGAAGAAACCCGCAGAGCCCGAGGAAGCAAGGTGTGTCAAGGAAGAGAGAGCGATTAACTATTAGATGCCGCTGAGAGGTTAAGTAACATGAAGCTGGAAATTGACCATTGAGTTTAACAGCGTGAAGGTCATGGGTGACCTTGGACCGTTCAGAGGAACGTTGGCATGAACGGCCAGCTGGCTGACTAGATGGCTGGATGGAAGGTTAACCTGACAAATGCAGCCGACAGCGGCATCCCTTCACCTGTCCCGGCAATTAAGCAGATGTTGCCTGACACCCTGGATGCCAGAACCAAAAGCCGTCAAGACCAATCTTGTCCATTTTCCCAGCTTTCCAGGTTTAGCCCAGAAATGTCGGTGTGCCCCCTGCTCATTATAAGATTAGAATCTTGGCATCTTCTGCTTTGATCGGTCTCCTTTGGATTACCCATAAGGCTCCCAGTTGAACTGTTCCTCTTTGGGAGTGGCGGGGGGGGGGGGGGGGTGGGGCTTAAGAAGGGAGAGCGAGAGAAGAAACTGAGCAGAAAGCCAGTGTTCTTGATTCTCTTGGCTTTGTATTCGCGTTTGCCCTTCTGCTGCTTCCGCTGCTTAGCCACACATCCCTGCCTCCGCGGAGAGCCCACAGGCAGAACCACCCACCTCTGCAAGCTAGCCTCCCCGGTGATTCTCCTCCACTTTAAAGCCAAGTGAGAAAAGCTTTGAGAGATGAGTGTACATTGCAGTCGGGAGAGCTAGAGAATGTGCGGAATGTGCTGTTTAGCTTTTTATGGATTTATTTGCTTGTCATTCATTGGGAAGCAGGGAGGCTGGAGCCCAGTCAATCAGCCTGTCTTACATTGTCCTTAAGTTTCTGTTTTTGTTTCATTTTAAATAAAAAGGCCCACTTTCCAGGAAGCAGTCTCTCACTTCTCCTAATACTGGAAATCAGGTAACTTGGAAGGCAGGAAGCTCAGACCGGGCTTTCTACCCAAGGGGCTCTGAAGTTAGCTGTCCCAGGCTCACGACAGCCAAGGGTTAGTGCCTCAAGAATGGGTAGCTTGATATTGATGATGGTGAGGGTAGTTATACCAAGGCAATTGGCAACCACTACAAATCAGGGCTCCTCCCCACCTCCAGAGCTGATTGGTAAACATTTATCAGCACGCCGCTGCTTGTGGCCCTCAATCCCATCCCTCTGGGATCTATCTGAAGTGCAGACTCAGGAATCTCCTGCCCTTCTGGAAGGGAAGAGCTTTGGCCCAGGCCTGACTGTCCCACAGACCTAGAGGCTAGTGGCAAGGGCAAGAAAGAGGTGAGGAGGCAGCTTGACACTGTCGCCGGTTCCTTGTCCCCAATCCAAGCTGCTGTTGGGTTGTCACCTGTCCAGTTTCTCTTTTTTTTTTAAATATTTTATTTATTTATTTGGCACAGAGAGAAGAGAGATCACAAGTAGGCAGAGCAGCAGGCAGAGAGAGAGGGGCAAGCAGGCTCCCTGCTGAGCAGAGACACCCCGATGCGGGGCTCTATCCCAGGACCCTGAGATCATGACCTGAGCCGAAGGCAGAGGCTTAACCCACTGAGCCACGCAGGCGCCCCTCCTGTCCAGTTTCTGATCTTGTGATAGCCGTGTTTATTACCTGCACGGATGCAGCCAGCAACCAGGATGGCATCAGCGATAGTGGCTGCTGCAGGCTTGTTACAGGGCAAACTGGGGAGGGAGCCCTCGGCATGTGGCTAAGCCTGCTCTTGGCAACAAAGCCAAGAACAGGTAGTTGGGAAGACACACCTTGGTGTGTGCAGGCAGGAGCCAGGGCGTACGATCGTCACTTCCTTGCAGGACTTCGCGGCGGAGGCCGACATAGTGCGGTAGCGTAAGCAGTGGGGGTCTGCGGGTGAAGTGCCTGGGTTCCAGTCTTATTTTGCCACTTCCTATAGCTCCGTGACCTTGAGAACTTTTCTTACCCTCTGTACATGTTACAGTCTACCCATTCATGAAATAAGACAATAATAACGATGATGATGTCCCAACAAATGGTGTGCTTGTGAGGATTAATGAGTCATCTGTGTAACACATTTAGAACAATGCCTGCCACATAGAGCTTAATAAATGTTAGCTGTTATCATGCCCTTCCAGGCCTTTCTTTCCGGTAGGCATGTCTGGATTTGGAAAAGCCCTGTCTACCACTTAGGATTCTACAAAGCCATTCACTCTGAGATCAGAACTAAAGAAAATAAATGGGTCTTTGGACAAGTTGAAACCAACTTGTATTTGTCAGACATCCTTGAATTTCAGGTGAGAGAAACTCAACTTGAACTGTCTTAAGCAACCCCCCCCCCAACCACCAAATAAATGCATTAGCTATGGCTCAGGTAACTGAAAATACCGGGGTGGATCCTTCAGGCATGGCTGGATCCAGGACCTGAAGCAGTGTCACCTAAACTCTTTAATATTCTCCTCCCACCATCAGTCTTGTGGCTCTGCTTCCTTTTGTTCCCTTTGCATACTGTCCCCATTCTCTCCAACTGAGGTAGCTTTCTTCCATGTAGCCAGGAAGATGTCCTCCAATATCATCCTTACATTAGGGATCTCCAAGGAACAGAAAGCATACCTTCTAGGAGCTCCAGAAAAAGTCCCAGGGAGGACTCTGATGGACTCACCTTTAATCACATGCCCATCCCTGAGCAAATCACAGTAGCCAGAAGGGTGGTGTTTATGATGGGCCTGAGCCATGGGCCAATCCCTGGAGCCAGCTCACCCACCCCAGCCCATGAGATGGGGAAGAGATAGTTCTCTAAACACAGAGTCATGGTCAGAGGAAAGACTCCAAAGGCCTCTAAAAGTTGGGTTCAAATCCTGGCTTCTTCACTCTCTAGCCAAGTCTCCTAGGACAAGGTTATTCTCCTCTCTGTGTGCTTCAGTTTCCACACCTGTAACATGGGGATAATAGTAGCACCTACTTTATGAGGCTCCTGGGAACCAAAAATTTAACAAATATAATTGAGAACAATACTTGGCACTTAAGAAATACACGCTCAATAAAGCCTGCCGTCTTATCTGGTATTTGCAATTATCATGGATATCCTACAAATACTTTCATTAATTAACCAATGTTTTAGTGTCTGCTCTATGCCAGACCCTGTGCCAGGCCCCAGATGTCTTGCTGGACCCTACCGCCCATGAGGAGAGATAGGCATTATGCAAATGATTACACTGAAATAACTGAGGGGGAGGGATGGATTTCTTATACAAAGTAGCAAAGGTGAAAGATAAGAAGACCTCACTGAAGTCAGACCAGCCTACCCACGGGGCTTGGCTTCAGGCTCCAGCGCCAGCACAGACGGGCTGTGTGACTGAGGACAGTGTGTTAGCTCTTTGTTGGCCTTAACGTTCTTCTCTCTAAAGTGGAGCAACAATTTCTGGTGGATTCTGACCCCAACTGCCTAATACCTCAAGGTCTTTATCGCCCCTACGGACCTGGGCTCATTGATTCAGCCCAGGATGTCTCAGCCTGGGCACTATTGACTTTTTGAGGCCAAATAATTCCTTGTTGTGCTCTTCTGTGTACCGTAAGATGATCAGCAGTATTCCCACCTCTACTCACCAGATACCTCTAGTTGTGACAACCAAAGATGTCCCAGCCATTACAAAATGAACTCTGGGAGCAAAGCCCTCCCACCCACCTACCCCTACTTGACAACCATTGGTTCTAGAAGAATCTCTAGGCATAACTCTTTGGTCTGAGACTCCCCTCCCCAAGCCTCAGTCTCCCCATCTGTCAAATGAATGGCTTGGCCCAGAAGATGGATAGCCATGGACCACCCCCCAAAGCAAAGTTTTCCCCAACTCCAGATTTTATTTTATGTTGAAATCCAGCCAAGTTCTACCAGCAGGAGGCAGGGAGGACAAGGAGCTCAGGAGGAAGAAGGCCATTCGAGATTCAGCTGGACTGTTCCAGAGCCCTCAGGACACTCGTGTGTATCCACCTTCTACAGCCCCTTCCCTTGCTCTGGGGCTTTTCTGAGTTGCCTGTTGGGCATCACACTTACCCAGGTGCTGGGGAGACACCTTTCCCTCCTGCGTCCCAGAGAGACCATGAGTCAGTTGAATGTTAATGGACTTACTG
>ML099717.1:0-25283 GCA_003697995.1 Taxidea taxus jeffersonii
CACACACACACACACACACACACACACACACACCATAACACCTTCCATAGGAAACAACCGAACCCTAAATTGCTATGTCTTTTCTATGCCACAGTTAGGATTTTTTATTTTTCTTTCTTAATTTAAAAGTCGGTGAAACATTTGCGTTACCTTCTGCCAGGCCACTCGGGGGACCTTTTTTCCACATGGTGATTGTAGGCAGCGGAGGGTCTAAGGTTAATGGAGGGCACCGGCAGGCTAAGTCCCTATGCGCTGTGCTGATAATTTATACCTTTATTTCAGGCCGCATTCACCTGTGGAGCAGCGAGGCCATGGGGGTGAGGTGAACTTGTTGCTCTGTTCAGCCCAGAGGCTGTCCCTGTCCAGACAGGAGATTTTTTGCTCTGAATTATCTGTGTTATAAAAGACTCCTTCCCAGCTCCCGCTAACGTTTGGAGGCTAAGGGAGGAAGGCTCGTTTTTCCATTGTCTCTTTCTTTCTTTCACTTTTTTCCCCCACCTTGATGATAAACGGTATTTTGTGGTTTGCATTTTGGGGAATTTTCTTTTGTTGTGGTTTGTTTTTTAAACAGTTTTTCCAGTTTTATGGAGAAATAATTGACACGCATCCCTGTGTAAGTTGAAGGCATGATGGTGTGATGTACACGCATTGTGAAGTGATTATCACAATGGGGTCTGCTAACATCCATCTGCTTATATAGATACAATAAAAAGAAAAGAAGGAAACAGTGTTTTCTCTTTATGATGAAAATGTTTGGGATTTACTCTCTTAAGAACTTTCTTATATATCCTACAACAGGGGCCGTTTTGGACATCATATATTACATACCGGGTATTTACTTATCTTACAGCTGGAAGTTCCTACATTTTGGACCACTTTCCTGCAATTCTCCTTTCTCCCACTCCCTGCTTCTGGTAACCATAGTCTGATCTCTTTCTATGAGTCGTTTTTTTTTGTTTCCCCCCAGATTTCCTATATAAGTGAGATCTTACAGTAATTGTCTCTGTCTGACTTATTTCACTGAGCATGATATCCTCAGGGTCCACCCATGTTGTTGTAAATGGTCAGATTTCCTTGCTTTGTTATATCGAATAACATCGCATTGTGTATATATATATATATATATATATATATATATATATATATACGTACCCATCCATCAGTGGACACTTCTGTGGTTTTCAAGACTTTCGTTATTGTAAATCGTGTTGCTAATGAACACAGGGGTGCACATATCTTTTTGAATTAATGTTTTAGTTGCCTTTGCATATATTCTCAGAAGTGGAATTGCTGGATCACAGAATCTATTTTTAATTTTTTGAGAGTGCTCCGTACCATTTTCCAAAGTGGCCGCACTGATTTAGAACCACACTAGCAGTGTGCACGGGTTCCCTTTACTCCACATCCTTACTGGCATTTGTTATCTCTTATCTTTTTGATGATGGCCATTCTAATGGGCATGGGCCAATACCTCATTGTGGTTTTAATTGGCATTTCCCCCATGATAAGTGATGCTGAGCATCTTTTCAAGCACCTGTTGGCCATCTGTGTATGTTCTTTGGAGAAATGTCTATTCAGGTCCTTCGCCCACTTGTTAATAGGGTTCTTTGTTTTTTATTTGAGTTATAGGTATTCTTCATATGTTTTAGATATTAACCCTTTATTAGATACATGTTTTGAAAATATTTTTGCTTATTCCATAGGTTGTCTCTTTACTTTGTTGATGGTGGTTCCTTTGCTGGGCAGGACTTTTTAGTTTAATGCAGTCCCACTTGTTTATTGGTTTTGTTGCTTGTGTTTTATGTGTCATATCCCCCAAATTATTGCCAAAACCTGTATCAGGGAGTTTTGTTCTAGGAATTTTTGATTTTAGCATATATTTAAGTCCTTTATTCATCCTAAGTAAGTTGTAATGGAATGTAAGCTGGAAAGGTGTAAGATTTGGGTCCACTTTCATTGTTTTACATGTGAATATCCAGTTATCCCTGGGCTTTTATTGGAAAGATTGTCTTCTCTCCATCAAGTATTATTGGCTCTCTTGTCATGTATTAGTTGACTGTATAGGCTTGGATTTACTTCTGGGTTATTGACTGTGTTCCATTGGTAAGTTTGTCTATCTTTATGTCAGTACCATGCTGTTTTTGATTACTGTAGCTTTATAAAATAGCTAGAAGTCAGAACAAGACACTTCCTGCTTTGTTTTGTTTCTCAGGATTTTCTTGGCTATTTGGGATCTTTTGCGGTTCCATATAAATTTTAAAATTGTATTTGCTGTTTCTATAAAAAGTGACATTAAAGGGGCACCTGGGTGGTTCAGTCAGACACTCTTGATTTTTGGCTCAGGTTATGATCTCAGGGTCCTGGGATCGAGCCCCACATCAGAATCTGTGTTCAGGAGGGATTCTGCTTGAGATTATTTCCCTCTCTTCCTGCCTCTCCCCCAGCTCACACACATGTTCCCTCTCTACAATAAACTAAAAAATCTTTTAAAAATGCCTTTCGAATCTTGGGCCTGCATTGGATCTATTGATGGGTTTCGGTAGGATTGACATTTTAACAATATTAATTATTCCAGTCTGTAAGTATGAAATTTATTTTTTTGTTTTTGATCTTTGGTAAATCAGATCAATGTATTTCTTTTTCAGAAATGTTATTATTGTATAAGAATGTTACTGATTTTTGTATATTAATTTTGTATCCTGTAACTACTGAATTCAATGATTAGACCTAACAGCTCTTTTGTTGAGTCTTTAGGATTTTCTATGTATAAAATCATGTCATCTACAAATAGATGCATAATACATAATACAAATAGATACAAAATACTTCTTCCTTTCTAATTATGATACCTTTTATTTTTTCTTGTCTCATTGCTCTGGATAGAACTTCTAGTACTATGTTGAATAGTGCTGGTAAAAGTGGGCACCCTGTCTTGCTCCTGATGGTAGAGGAAAAGATTTTATCCTTTCTTTATTGATTATGAAGTTATCTATAGACTTGTCATACATGGCCTTTATTATGTTGAGACATGTTCCTTCTATGCTTAATTTGTTGAGTTTTTGTCACGAATGGATGTTGAATTTTGTTGAATGATAATGATTTTTCTTTCATTCTGTTAACTAGTAGAATTGATTCTATTCTCTTTTTCTTTTGTTTTGTCCAGCTAAGGGTTTGTCAGTTTTGTTTAACTTTTCAAAGAACCAAGTCTTAGACTGGCTGACCTTGTTTATCATTCTCTTGTCTCTATTTTGTTTGTTTTTGCTCTATTCTCTATTATTTCCTTTCTTCTGCAAACTTTGGTCTCTCTTTGTTCTTCTTTTCTTAACTCCTTAAGACGCTGAGTTGAGTTAGGTTCCTTATTTGGGGTCTTTCTTGCCTCTTAAAGTAGGTGTTATTGCTATGAACTTCCCTCTTAGAACTGCTTTTGCTACAACCCACAATTTCTGCTGTGTTGTATTTCCATCTTTATTTGTCCCAAGAAACTTTTTAGTTTCCCCTTTAATTTCATCTTTGATTCATTGGTTGATCAGGAGAATGTGGTTGAATTTGCATGTGTTGTGAATTTTCCAGTTTTCTTCTTGTTATTGATTTCTAGTTTCATACCATTGTGTCAGAGAAGATCCTCTGCATGATTTCAGTCTTCTTGCATTTCCAAAGACTTGTTTTGCGGTCTAACATATGGTCTGTCCTAGACAATGTTGCATGTGCACTTCAGAAGAATGTGTATTCTGCTCTTGTTGAATAAGATATTCTATATATGGCGATTGGGTCCATTTGTTCTGTAGTGTTGTTTAAGTCTGCTGTTGCTTTATTGATTCTCTGTCTGGATGATCTAGCCATTGTTGAGAGTGGAGTATGAAATTCTCCAACTAATATTGTATTACCGGTTATTTCTTCTTTTAGCTCTGTTAGTTTTTGCTTTATATATTTAGTTGCTCCAATATTGGGGGCATAAATATTTATAGTCATTATATCTTCTTGATGTATTTACTCCTTTCTAATTATGTAACAACCTTCCTTGTTTCTCTTTACCATTTTTAGTTTAAAGTCTATTCTGTCTGATATACCCCCCCTTTTTTCAGTGACCATTATTTGAAATGTCTTTTCCCATCCCTTCACTCAGTTTCACTCTGATTTAAGGCTAACATGAATCTCTTGGAGGCAGCATATTGTTGAATCTTGTTTTTGTATCCATTTAGCCATTTTATGTAATACCCTTTTTCTCTTATGTTTTGATGGGGTCTTTTTTTGAGAGTGTGTGTGTGTTGGGGGCGGGTCCATATGCCTTCCAGGTTGTGTAACTGTTCCTACAAAGTTTTCTTTTCTTTTTTTTTTTCCTTCAGATTTCTTGGTATTTCATATTACAGATTAAATTTTCATGTTAGTTTCTTAATTTGGTTTTCCCATAGTACATGGATAATGATATAAATTTGGACCCCACATACACTCATGACACAAGCCTGAGGTCTTCATTTCTTACAGGAGATTTTTTTTCTCTCTTGTAGCTGAAGGCAGATGGGAATTTGCATTGCTGTTTCTTCAGGTTAGTGAATGGAGTTTTAATTCTTTTCATAGCCTAGCTGTCCCTTCACAACTCTAGGCTTTATCAAAATGGCTTATTCCAGCCCTCGGCCTTGTGATGGTTAAAGGTTTCCCTGCCTGTCCCACTTGGGTGTTGTGTTCCCAGTCCCAAACCCTAGGATCTGTTTTGGGAAATATACTTCAGACAGCAGTTATGGGGTCTGTTCTAGTTTTGCACTGAGTGTCCAGTTTCTCATACTTGGAAAGTTCCTTTTGTTTTTTTGAATTTGTCTGTGCATTAGAACTTAATATATCTTTTTCATATGTTCGTATCACGAGGAGACCTCTTCACATTAGCTTCACATGTGCCATATTGTTGAAGTCTCACATAGATATTTAAACTATTTAGAGCTGCTGTGTAATGGTCATTGAAATTTTCTTATGTTAAAAAGTTTTTTATTTTCCAAAAAGTTGGGAAGAATGGCTTCATTTGATGAGGAAGTCATGTAATATGACTTTAAGTGGAAGAGTGATGTAGGTATTGCTTTTAATCAATGATTCAGCTCTTATGCATTTGTCTGTATTTGCCAATCATTTACAATGTGCCAGGCATTGTCCTACGCACGTTATTGCAATATCTAATTTAATCCTCACCAATCCTATTATGTGGATACTATCATTCACTCCATGTGAGCAAACCTTTTTTGCTGATGAGGAAATCCAATTAGAGGATAGATAAACTTGTCCAAAGTAATTTGATTGGGAGGTTTTGCAGTATTATTTAAATCTTAACAGTCTGCCTACAGAGTTCATGCTATAGATATAGAAATGATGATGATGATTAGTAGTAGTAGTATGCTGGTAATAATAATAATAACAACAACAATAACAATTGCAGTTAACACTTAGTAAGTGCAACCGTATCAGGATATTGTTGAAAAGCATTTTTTAAAAAACATTTTATTGGGGCTCCTGGGCGGCTCAGTCGGTTAAAGCCTCTGCCTTTGGCTCAGGTCATGATCTCAGGGTCCTGGGATCGAGCCCGGCATTGGGCACTTTGCTCAGCAGGGAGCCTCCTTCCCTTCCTCTCTCTCTCTCTGCCTGCCTCTCTGCCTAGTTGTGTTCTCTGTCATATAAATAAAAAATCTTAAAAAAAAACATTTTATTTATTTATTTTAAATAATCTCTACACTCATCGTGGGACTAGAACTCATAACCCCAAGATACATGCTGTAATGACTGAGCCAGCCAGGTGCCCCTGTTGAAAAGCACTTTATATGTCGTCGAACAATCCCATGAGCCAGTTATTATTATTTTCAGTTTATAGGTAAAACAAACAAGTAAACCCAAAAAACTGAGGCACAGACTAAAAGTCACATAAGCTTATAAATGATAGGTTTGAGTTTTGAAACAGGCATTTGTACTCTGGCGCTAATTCCAATAACTTATCCTCAGTGTTGGGGAAGAATGAAAGACTGGTTAGCTGTGTGCTCTAGGCACGAAGTAAAGAAAGAACCAGGGTTCAGCTGAAGAGGTAGTTATGAGATTGGAGTAGGGACAGCCAAAACAATGCTATTTGAATTCATGTGGGTCCAGGAGAAGAAAAGTCTGGGGTCAGGGAGTACCTGAGGCACTTTTCTTGACTTCAACTTGTGTTGGATCTTGTGCCTTTACCCACAGTTAGTGAGAATGGTTCAGACACAAGCATATGCTTTGTTCCAGAAAAGAAATATGAGACTGAGAAGTTTGGTTCAATTTAACTATTATTTCAATAACAGTTAATTGAGGATCTGCCAATTAAATAACTCCAGAACATCTGTGCTTGCTTTTTGTGAAATGAATTTTCTGCAAAATGAATGTTTGCCCTTTTATACATACGTAAATATTTACATTTAGTTTAGTTAAAGTGAAGGGTACCTCACCACCATTTTGTCTCATATATTGCCATTCAATTACATATTTTCTAAGGATACAAAATTCAGTGGCAATTTAACTGGTTACTCACAAAGTCTACAGGCCATGCATGTCTTGAGTATTATGCTTGCCATCCTTTTTAAATAAAACTGAGTACCCTCACAAACCACCAGGAGCTCATAAAGGGGTTGATCTCCTAGAGTCATGATAGATTTGCAGCAATCTATCCAAACCCTTTTACGTGGCTCCTCCTTCTGACCATAGACATGCATTTTCAAGACAGGTGGCCTGTGTTGGGAGTAGTCTGGGGACATGAATGAGACAAAAGCTAAGTGGCCCACATGGGCACTGAACCCCTAACCTTCGCCTCATTAGCACGAGGCTCCAACCATCTGAGCTTACCCACCACAGACTAATGATGTGTGCATGGACGCACAGCCACATCAATCACATTTTCTGAAGCAGGACTCACTACCCTGAAAGTAACCGGAAGAACCATCCATATAGGTCTCATCACTGAGGGAAAGCAAAGCCATCTTAATGGATGTTTGAAGTGTTTCTTTTCTACAAGGCATTCATCTATTATCCTATAGCTTAACAGGACTTGAAGATTCTAGAAATTCACATTAGCTAATTCATACTTTAAAAAATATACCTGTTCTTCCAGGTTGCTCTGGCCAGAATAGATGTGATTCTGATACCTTTCATGGTAAAGCTTTTGAAAGTCCTAGGGTCAGAATTCTTAATCTGTTCTCATAAATAGATGTTGAATGATTGTGCCTCAGTCCTCAGAGGATCTGTAAGCCCCAGAAATGTGTGTGTGTGTGTGTGTGTGTGTGTGTGTGCGTGCACACACAAGTGGATTTTTTTCTTTGTAGAATATTCATAGTTTTCTTTAGACCCTCAGAGGTATCTGGGAGGCAAAATCTATGATCTGAAGGCTTACATCAATAGGAAATCTAAAGGGGTAAAATGTATTTACAATAAAACTGACACTAGATAAGAAGTCAATTGTCATATTATTTTTAAGATGGACAGAAGAGAAGGTTGACACCATGGGAAACATATGTGAGCATCTGATGATGGCCTGAGGTGGGAGGTACACTTGTGTTGCAGAAGCAACTATATTCACCTGTAGAATGTATGAGCTTTTGTACCTCTTACCAGCAAGTAGTAGGGAAATCGGATGAGAGACTTCATGTCTTGACACAAAACCTCTGAAATCCTATGAGAGATCATAAAATGTTAGCAGGAATGGCTAGTGGGCTGTGTTCTGGTTTATGGAAAACAGAATCTCATTTTAGCCAAAAAAGACTACTTTGAAAAGGAGGAAAAAGGGAACTAATCCATGGTCTTCTACTTTCCCCTGCTACATATTCTGGAAAATTCCCAGAGGAGAGTTAGAATATGTAAATAACCTGGCATTAGAATAGGGCTAGAGGCCTCACCAGAGGAAAATCAGAATAAGAAGGGAAATAAGACTAGAACACAGCAACTTCTATTTCTTAACCTGTGGTCTGTAACTGTGTCTGTGTTCCAATGGCAGAGGTAAGTGCTTATGACAGAGACTGTCTGACCCGCACAGGATGAAGGCCCAGAGTGAAATGAAAATATGGGGCCTTGTGTTGATAAGCATTTAAAAGTGGTGACAGGCATGCATTCAACCAAACACAGGACCCTCCTAAGTGTGGGGCCTTTGTAGCTGCCTGTGAAGCCAGTTCTGGCCCCCAAAGTCTACTGCATTACCATATAACTTAAAGTTATAGCCCACTTTCGCTGAGCTCCAGTGCTATGTGTTCCCAGCCCATGATAAGCCTTCACTGGTGCACAAGCAAGAACACATCTAGATCAGCTCAATGTACTCAACATGAAAGCTCTTCTTTAGCTTGACTGTCTATTCTTGAGAAGAATAAGACTTTTTCTTGAGAAAAAAAGACTAAAATGTCTTTTTTTTCCCTTGACGAACTGATAGGAAGAGTAGATGGTAGACGTTTGTTTGTCCTATATCCTTAATTGGTAAAATAAAAAGTTTATTAGCTATGTCAAGAATCTAATTAAAAAAGAATTACTGAGATAGGAGTCACTTGAGGTACATAATGTTAAATGGAGAGATTGAAAAAAACATGGCGTTGAGTAAAACACAGAATGAGATCTAAAGCACAGTATCATTTCAATACTGCCTTTCAAAGACTTATGCATATCAGGGATATTTAGCAAATGTGGGGTGGTGGAGGGGAGGAGAAGTTTGAGAATAGGGCTGAAGGGAAAACCACTGAATAAGAGAAGGCTCTTGTACCAACTGATATTCATAATGTAACTTACCAGAATTTAATTGACTGAACTTTTCATTGCCTGAGGTCCAGAATACAGCCCATGCCCCTACTAATGCTAGAAATTCCAACTGCAAAAGCAAAGCACCCCGGGATGGGTAGCCCTGTGCCCTTACTGTTTCTCAGATCACCCTGAAACCAGCATTCCGATAGCACTTTAGGGTTTGCAAGGTAATTTTTTTCCCTGTTAGCTCTTGGGATCCATGCAACACCCTTGTGGTGTTGATATTATTATGCTCATGTTACAGACAAGAAACCTGAAACTCAGAAACGTCAAGGTAATTAACCAATCAACAAAAACATGGCAGAATCTAGGTTCAGAACAAAGTCTTCTGACTTTTTTTTTTTAAGATTTTATTTATTTATTTGACAGACAGAGATCATAAGTAGGCAGAGAGGCAGGCAGAGAGAGGAGGAAGGAGGCTCCCTGCTGAGCAGAGCGCCCGATGCTGGGATCATGACCTGAGCTGAAGGCAGAGGCTTTAACCCACTGAGTCACCCAGGTGTCCCTCTTCTGACTTTTTAACTACGCTTTTTTTAGTCTCATCCCAAAGGTTGTCTTCCTCATAGAATGAGGTTCATCGTATGTTAGGGATAAAGGCAAAATTATGAAATGTTTGCTGTTATGAAAAATCTACTGGTCACATCTCTGATGGCACTTACAAATGAAGAAAGGCTTTCTTTCCTTTGAAAAGGGAGGGACCTCTATCTCCTTCCTTACTGTTCCTTCTCTCCTCCTGAGAGGAGAGGGCCAAAGTGACCCTTGGAGACAGTTCCCATCTTGCTCCCATGTGGGACAAAAGTCAAACGCTTCTAGGAGAGATTCATGTTTTAAATGATTTAAGTCTGATTTTCTAGGAGTCCTTAGTGTACACATCATGTCTACAGCCTTGCAGATGGGCTGTTTTTGCTCGTGGGCTGTCTTGAGTCTCCCCTGGTGCACTGTAATTCTTTTCATGTCCTCAGAAAAACAGCTGCTCCTCTCCCAGTGCATACCTGAACAGTGTGATAAGGCTCTCTTTTAGTTGCCTTTCTTTAGGCTGATTAAACCAAGATTCTTTTTGCATTTTCTTACAGAGACTATTCCCAGGACTTTAACCATTTTTGGATTTCTTTCCTTTGCACTTGACACTCTCTCGTTCCCCCTTTCTCTTAGACGTCTTTAGATGCCAACTGTGATAGTTTAGATCAGTGATTCTCAAAGTATAGGTCCTGGACAAGCAGCATCAGTGTCACCAGGGAATTTGCTAGAAAGGCAAATTATCAGGTGCCACACCAGACCTCCCAAATCAGAAACTCCAGCAATGGAGCCCTGCAATCCAGTTTAACAAACCCTCCGGGGAATTCTGATGTATGTCAAATGTTTGATAAGTTTTTGTAAAGACAATTTGTAAAGATAATTACTTTTCAGCACTCTTTCCCCTCCTACCATGGGCAGAAACCCTTCCGAGCCCCGTTTGTGTTGGGTGTGGCCACATGACTTGCACTGGTCAATGGAATGTTAATCAATGGGATATAAGCCTTAAGTGTGCTCGTGTGGCTTTGGGTTGGCTCATGTGCTCCTGTGACTGAACATAAGAAGAACATGCCCTGGGTCCAAGACAGTCTAAGTTTACATGGAACAGAATAGTTCAGCTTGTTTCAAAAAGAACTGGAAATAGAACTAAGCTCTCTGGATGTCTTATCTCCCTTTTAGTCTTGACTCCATGATGGATAGTACATGCCACACCAGGAAGCAAATACTTGTTCAGAGAACGAACGGTCTATTACTATACTGCTAAAGATAAACAGATAAATAAATGGAGAGAAATGATGAACCGAAGTACAGTATAGATTTTAGACTAACTTTGTTTAGATGATCTTTTGGTTTCTTCTGGGTAAAATTAAACTCCAGTCACAGCAGCCTGGACAAAACAACAACAACAACAACACAACAGATTAAGTTAATAATTTTCTCGCATTGTAGGATGTCTAGGGAGAGATCAATGTTGTCATTGGTTCAGCGGGTTGGTGATATCAGGATCAGCATGTGTGTGGAGAAGGGACTGGCACTAACTGAGCTGGTCTCCTCCTAGGTATTTCAAATGGAGAGTATTTAAGAAAGAAAGATCAGAGACCCAAATGGGGGATTGAAACCCTCCAAATGCTAGCAGCAGCATGAAGGACCAGAGGGATAAAGAGAGACAACTCTGAGGCATGTTCTACATAGATTACAAAAGAACTCCAGCAAATCTGAGTTCAGATGCCTACAGCATTCTTTGCTGCTCATGAGTACACCCTGTGTTACCTTTCTTCACTTCCGATAATCCTACCACTTCTTGCGCCATTACTCCTGGGTGGACCAGTTGTATCCACATCCTTATCTAAAGGTGCTGAAGATTACCCATCACTCATTAGGAAACACTTTTGAGTTAATTCCTTGTGTCTAGTTAGCCCATGGAAACTTAAATAGGAATATCAAATTGGGTGTCCTGGGAGAGGTCAAGTGTGAAAAGAGAAGTCAGAAATTTATGAACAAGGAGGAAATTTATAAAATATTTAATTGATTTTCATTAAAGTGTGAGTGGAGTGAGATATACTGCTGAGGTGAGGGGAGGGTGTATTGGATTTTCTAGACCCTTCTTTAAGATAAGTGACAGAAACCTGAGCTCTACAGAATATAGCAAAGTTGGATGGAGAATGTGCATGGACTGAAGAAAAGATTGAGAACCAATATTTTATGAAGATAAACTATAGAAGAGCTAAATTAGTAGACTACAAAGGGCCATTTGCAAATAGGACAGCATGCAGTTTCTAATGGAGATCTTGAAATGCTGGAATGAAAATACAGTCTTTTGAAAACTGAGGTCAGAGAAAATCTCTAGTAGGAAAGACTGAGAAGTAATTCAGAAAGTATTTATTTACTTGTTTCACAAACAGTGCTTTGGCACTCTCTGTGGCAGATTATACTTTCCAAATATGGCCACAACATTACCCAATGCTCTTCTAGAACCTTGCCACACTCCCAGTGGAAATAGAGTCTAATTCCTCTCTCTCAGAATCGGGATGAGCTTGGAACTCACTTGTAACAAAGAAAATACAGTGGAAGAAATACCGTGTGATTCCTGTGCCTAGTTCAGAAAAGTCTTCCTAGCTTCTGCCTTTCTGTTGAAATAGTTGGTCTTTTTTTTTTTTTTTTTTTTTTTTTTTTAAGTTTTTTTTGTGGGTGCCTGGGTGGCTCAGTTGGTTAAGCTTCTGCCTTTGGCTCAGGTCATGATCCCAGAGTCCTAGGATTAAGTGCTGCTTTGGGCTCCCTGCTCAGCAGGATGTCTGCTTCTCCCTCTGCCTCTGCTTCTCAGAGCTTTCTCTCTCTCTCAAATAAATAAACAAAATCTTTAAAAAACCCCAGATAGGTTTGTTTGTTTTTTAATTAGTTGAGTTAAAATTAAAAAATACCATCAAACACAAAATAAACAAAAGAAAATTTAAAAAATAATAAAAATGAATTAAGTCAGTTAAAGAAAGATTTTATTTATTTTAGGAAGAAAGAGTAAGGGTAGGGACAGAGGGGGAGAGAGAGTGAGAGGGAGAGAGAATCTTGAGCAGATTCCACGCTGAGTGTGAAGCCTGATGCAGAGCTCCATCCTACAACCCTGGGATCATGACTTGAGCTGAAATCAAGAGTTGGATACTTAACTGACTGAGCCACCCAGGCGCCCCATAGAATGCTGGGTCTTGAAACCTTCAGTTGTCATAAGTCATTGTCTTGTCCTGAGACAGCCATGCTGTAAGGAAGCCCAACTAGCCAGACGAAGGGAGACCTCCTTGACAGGCCCTCAGACCTCTCATCAGAAGAGAGAAAGAGGCCCAGAAAACTTGTCCCTGGCTGTTATACATCCTGCTCTCTGCATGGGAATCCTTGAGGCAGAACCACTGAGATTCTGGTTAGGCCTTAGGCGGGGGTGCTAATTCCTGACTTGCAGAGCCAGTGAGAGATAGTAAGGCAATGGTTGTTATTTGACAGAGCCGTGGAGAACCAGAGAAGTGCTTTGAGACCAGGCACTGTTTTAGTTCTGAGGCACAGTGGTTAGAAAATGGAACTGTCTTCGCTTGCATGAGGTCTACAGACCAGGTAGAAACAGAGTGAGGATAAGGAACACCTGTCCAGGGAAAGGATGGAATGACTTAGAATAATGGAAGAGAAAAATACCAATGGCCAGGTAAGGACAGAATTTGGGTGAAGGAGAGGAAACTGCCTTCTGTGCAAGATAAGCATTGTTCCTTTCCTACTTTCTTGCTGCTGGAGAGGATAGGATTGAGGAGGGCAGAGCACCAAGAAGGGCAATGTGAGAGGGAAAAACAGAAACTTGAATGCCTCACTGGAACAAGCGTAAATAGAGTGACGCTGAGGTGTTAAATTGGTTCCTCAGGATGGGTTAAATGCTGTTACCATAATCCCCCTTTTGGGGGCACTCAGGGGTCACGCTTCCTTTCAGGTACTTACTGTTAAGCCATGGGCAGAACCCTGCCTGGCCAAGGGTGCTTTGAGGTCAGAACAAAGGGCAAAATAAGTATATAACCCCCACCCCCACCCCACGCACATAATCTATAGTATTTTAATCTTCCTACTTGTCTCTGCTTACGAATTTCTTATAGAATTATTTAATGATGTGAGTTCAATGGGCAATTTAAAAATCTTCTTAATTTACCATTTCTTTTCTCAATGATGCAGTTAGGCACTGAATACCACACTGCAGAGGTAGCAGCCTGAATGGGGGTGAGAGAAAAATCATCTAACGCCAGACAATTAATATGTACGTGGGCTCCAGCCCTCCATCCCTGGGTCCCAATAACCGTGACAGGATGCTAGGGAGTTTCACAGATCAAAGAAAGACTGAAGCATGTTAAAGAGACAGCATCAAACACATCTTTCTCCCCAGTCTTGGAATGCCCCCCATGTCTCCACACATCCTATAATGTGACGGGAATGAGTTTTACAGGACAAATGCAATAAAAGCAAAGGAACAGAGGATGCTATCTTAAATTGAGTCAGTAGTCTGGAAAAAGAGGCAAGAAGAGTATGCCCAGTAGCATTGGGGAAACTTGTTACTGTAAAAAAAAAAAAAGCTCAGAAATCCCATGTACAGATCTCTGGCATTCGCGCATATATAATAGCAAACCAGAATATTCGATTCCTCTGTATGGATCCACCACACTGAGACAAAGGATGGAGTAGGTGGCAATGAGAGGCCACACCAACGCAGGTGTTAAGGGTCCTCATCAAGCAGAAATATCTGATTTTTTCCCTATCAAAGCAGTGGCAAAGCTGGTGAGACATTCCATTCCTCCCAGAGGACTCAGAGGAGCACATGATGTCTGAGGGTAATTCAATTTCAGAGCACTCGTGGTTTACATGGGACAAAACGGCAGTTCACAGTTTCAAATCCGGGTAGGTAATAACTGAACCTCACCTGGGAGAGACTTCAGGTGATGTCTACACAGCCTCACATGAATGAGGCTCTCAGTCTCCGCTTGGCTTTTTACCAAGAGGTGTCTCCACCACTCCGTTGATGCTAACCGCAGACAAAAGGAAAAGGTAGACACACACCACGGCTCTCCTCTCATCTTGAAATACATGGAGATCTGTACCATGGGAATGTGGCTGGTCTTATGGATGGAAAGCCACAGATATCAAAAATCGTCGACTAACCCATAAAGCATCAGCATAAAACTCAAACTGGAGAAAGACTCAGATTAGTATCCAAACATGCCTCTGTTTCCTAATGCTCATTCAGACAGAGGTTCAATGGCTGGAAATTATTGAAATGAGGCAGATGTCAAGGGGACCACAGCGCATGGAGCTACTCTCCGGCAGCAGACACTGCGCGCCTACGGTTTCAGGATCCTTGTTAAATCTCCACATTGTGACTAGTCCTAAAGTACCTGCAGGCACAGCTCTCCTCTTTGTCGCCGAGTTGCGCGAAAGTAGGAACGGAATTTAAAGCTCTGGGATTTGCCTGGAGCTGCATCATTTTTCCGATCGTTAGATTTAGGGGAGCCCTGGTGCCCCACAGTAGTCTTTGGCTACCGTGAGCATCATTTCAGAGGGCCGTTCCCTTCCTCCACATGGTCCCTGGCTTCGCTCCCCTCCTCCTGTTTAAACCGATGGGCCTCCATTGCCACGGCCCATGGAAGGGCTTGGGACTCTAGGTTTCCCGGTTTCTCAACTGAGTTCGGTCACTGTTGTTTTTCATTTTTCAAGCCAACAAATGTAAAGCATGTAAGAGGTGAGGAAATATACAGCTTTATGCTGAGTGGGGGGTATGGAAGGTGGCGGGGTGTTGTGACAGTTTTGTTGCAAAGGTGGCCAAAGCCAAGGCATTCTTGGTCCCCAAGAAGACTGGAGGTGGAAATCAGCTTAAATACAAGTTTTGTTTGTTTGTTTGTTTGTTTCCAAATCAAACCATAATGTCTTGCAACCTTTGCCCACTGCAAGGACTGCAGCCTATGCTGGCAAGGAAAGGCAACAATATTTCCTATTGCAGGAGGGAGTGAGGAAGACCATGGAGAGGTGGCCAACAGATACAATGAAACTACTAGTTTTCTTCAGGGGAAAAAATGTCTTTATATTCAGGCAGGATCTATGACTAGATACAATTAAAAGATTAGAAGAGATCTCTCTGTGTTCTAAAACATTACTGCTAAAACCTGTGCACTGTTCTATTTCATCAATGCTCCCTGAATAAGGGCTTTGCTGCAGCCGGAGGGAGGCATGGTCTTTTCCTCACTCACCAGCTACCCAGCCACACAGCATGGTAAAAGTGAGTGGCTCAACAGAAAGACCTTCCTCCTAAAGAATTCCAAACAGGCCCATGCTATTCTACCCACCCCCAAGGCAGTGCACATATTGTTTTATGTTAAATATACAACCTCAGTTAAATACTGAAAATATGAAAGAAGAACAAAAAAATTGCCTAATTCAGTATCTGACCCCACCTTACTTTAGAGCAAGGTTGGAAAAACCAGTAAGATGGCTTTCTTAAACTTACTTGAACCTTCACTCCATAGAGAATATTACTGAGAATATGTAGTTTTGGGTTATTTGGGTGGCCCAGTCAGTTAAGCATCTGTCTTTTGGCTCAGGTCATGATCCTGGGGTCCTGGGATAGAGTCCCTGCTCCCTGCTTAGTGCAAAGTCTGCTTCTCCCTTTCCCTCTGCTGCTCCCCCTGCTTGCATGCTCTCTCTCTCAAATTAATAAATAAAATCTTAAAAAAAAAAAAGAATAAGTAGTTTTTGTTCCCTTCTCTTCCTCCAACACCACCAAAAAAAGGGAAGAAAAATAATCTGTCATATATTATATATACTTCAAGAGTTCAGATATTTTTAAATGTAAAACTTTTTAAAAAAATATCTTAGTTATTCATTTGACAGAGAAAGAGATCACAAGCAGGCAGAGAGGCAGGCAGAGACAGAAAGAGGGGGAAGCAGGCTCCCCGCTGAGCAGAGAGCTCGATCCCAGGACCTTGGGATCATGACCCGAGCCGAAGGCAGAGGCCTTAAACCACTGAGCCACCCAGGTGCCCCTTAAATTAAAACTTTTGTGCGATGTAAAAAAAGTAGTTGAAAGATAGAAGTATGTTTTTGACTTCACTTCAGAAATATTTCATAATTTACACTATCCATTCTTGAAGGAAGAACAACTTCACCACTCCTGGATTATTGGTTTCTTCTTCATGGTTAAATATTCAGTCTGTCTGTCTGTCTGGTTCATATTTTTTCCATTGATTTTCAACACTCTTAGAAATAAGGAATACATTTCAAACTCAGTGCACAGGGAACTTTATTACAAATTGTGGCAAAGTGGCAAAACGCAGGCTCGATGTATTAATCTCAACAAACTAATGTGGGAAGCTGGGTTGGTTAATTCATGGTGATGAACGCGAAACCTCTCTGGATAATCTTTCAGAATCACATCTCTTAAAAAAGAATTACATCCAGTTAACTTTCCTTAGGAAAAGATGTTTAGAACTTTTTAATACTACAATCTGTTAAGATTTAGGTATGTGAAGTTTTGGGGTTTGTTTTGTTTTCTTTTCTAATCACTACTAAGCTAAATTACCTGTACGTTCAAGGTTGTGTTCAGTTGCGAACAATCCCTAAACAGTAGTTAGAGTGACAACACACTGTCCTTAGATGCTTGCCTAAACATTATACAAAAACTGCATAGCTAACCTCCACACTGCTTGTCATGATAGCAGACATAGAAACTTTCTTCATTCTTCTGTGGCTTGTTTGTATAAATTTCATATATATAAAAAATAGGTATAAAGATGCTCAGCTTCAGAAAAAGCATGGTTTGGGAACAGATTGGAATTTGGGTTTTAGTCATCAAAGATGTGATAAACAACACTGGGCATTAATGTAGAAAACAGATTGTGCTTTTTAATGGGACATCAAATAAGACTTTATTAGCATCTATTAGGTTCAACCCAAAGCTCAGGAAATAGCATTAATGAGCATCATATATCAGCATGTCTGTTATTAGATAACAGTATCCCTTAAAACTAGCAAGCCATATAGTACTTTATATTTTTTTTACCTTTATCTTTAGAATTAGCTGACATTCTATCCTGTTACACTGGCCTTACTATTAGTAATAGTGAACCAATTTATAAACCCATTAGTGACACTTTTTCCAGAAGATAAAAACAGTCAAAATTATCTGGCAGCAATTAATCTTAATGGCTGTATGCAGTAAACAGCAATGGGCTAATTCCAGCTCTGTCAGCCCCATCAAACAATCCCGCATTAGGCAGCTTTTCAGTGATCCATTAAAGCATATTCAGAACAACAACAAATTCAATGCTGAAGGCATATGCACTAAACATTACAACAGTGATCTTCTGAAGCCATCATTATCTCTTAAATAGTACTTCCCCCATGTATTATCATTATGCTGTACATTAGAAATACTTTGATTAAACTCCCTTAATTCATAACAGACAGCTGCAGACCATTTATGCAGTTAATCTCAACACAACAGCTATTGAGGAAATATAACAAATGAACGCTGTAAACTGGAAGTCATTACTATGAAAGATACTGGCTTCCTAGCCCTCTTAGAGCAGAGTGCATCGTAAGGATGGGCTTCGCGCCTACAATAATGGGGATGAAACTGTTAATGACCTTCCACTTTCCCCCGGAACATCTGTCCTGAGGCTGGTTGTGTTGTAGACTGGGCGCGTGACCAGTTTAGATGAGGCCGTGTTCCTTGTCCGTTGGCCAGTCCAAGGGTCCCAGGGAGGACGACCGAGGCCATGGTTCACGTCTATTTCCCAGCCTTGGCATTGAGAAGTCAGGGTTTTGGTTATACGAGTAAGCTCACTGATTTCACTGAATCGTGACTGTAGGGCACCAGAAAACCAATGGGTGCATGTGTCATCATTAGCGATGGCTTCTGACTTCCTTGCCAACAAGTGCTGTCTTTTAAAGTTTAATTCATAGTACCTGAGTTGACGTACTTAAAAAAAATAAAAATGCCTGCAAGATTTTCTCTGTAAACTGTCTCTCCCAGGTATGTGGTATTTTCGTTGAACAATTCAGAAAAATCTGCATGCCAAAAAATCCCCATCCCTTCTCTCCCATAGTTAAGTGGCCACGCCCCCAAGTGCATGTGAGCAGCACATGCACCGGTTGAGTTTGATGAACAAGAAACCTGTGTAAATTTTCCCCATAATACACCTTCACAAAATCTTTCCTTTTCACAGGTAGAGAAACCATAAACATGTGCATGAATGGGGTCTATGTGCCTGACATTTTTTTTCCCCTCATATAGGGTTTATTTCAAAGTTCTAAACCACAGACACCGTGTCTACCTTTTGATGAAATGGCCAACTAATTAAAACATAAATTTAGAGTCCCCTTGCCATCTCTGACATTACTTTTAGCTTTCAGGGTTAGCATCAGTGAATTAAATATTGATTCCAAATGTAAAGTGCCCTCATTGTGGGGTGATAAGGGCTTAGCTTTCAGAGGGAAAGGCTGCTCCCTGGGGCAATTTGCACTGAAAGTTGATGGCAATTTCCACCACCGTGGCTAAACTGACCCATCCCTCCAAGATGTCCGTGAACACACGGGTGTTAATGTTTGCCAGTGTGTGGAGAGTGGATTAGCTGTCGGCAGGAGCGGGGGACGGGGGCGGGGGGGGGGGCCGCAGGTAACTTTGGCTCCTCAGGTTACCTCTGATGTTGTAGAGATTCCCCTGCTTGCCCTCTCCCACGCTCCCACTCACCCCTCAGGGAACACCTTTTTCTTTTTTTTTAAAGATTTTATTTATTTATTTGACGGACAGATCACAAGGAGGCAGAGAGGCAGACTCCCCGCTGAGCAGAGAGCCCGATGTGGGGCTCGATCCCAGGACCCTGAGATCATGACCTGAGCTGAAGGCAGAGGCTTAACCCACTGAGCCACCCAGGTGCCCCTGGGAAACTTTCTTAGTTTTTTTTCTCCTTTCCCTTCAATTTGTTTGAGAGACAGGGATGTGGTGACTACATCCTCCCTCCCCTGTTTCTCAGATTTACATTTGTGACAGTTGTCCCAAATCCTTCTTGGGCACCTGGATATCCTGAGGCCAATTTCAGGCAGGAAGTGCAGTTGGAAACAACCAGGATTCTCATTCTTTTTGAAAAGTCCTCTCATCCTGGGCCTTCCCTGCCAGGTGAGTAAGAAAGCTTTACTACTAAGTGCTGAGTCACAACCAAGTTTGAGAAATAATGCCCCTCCTCAGAAGTTCATAGCATATGGCAGCGTAGTAAAGTCTCTAAGAAGTTCTAGAGCAAATGTCCAAACCGACCCAACTGACATTTTAAAAAATAGAAAAGCTGTCAACATTTTATGGGCCACTAATCTTTTATAGAATATATTTGGGACATGTTTTTCTAAATTCCTGGTTACAATATTTATGCCTCAAGATTAGCTTATGGTAGGAAAAAACAAGTTTATAATGTGATTAATGATGCTTTCTTCTGATTTCTGTTTATAAGATTTGCTTTAGCTTAAAGATACTCTACTGTTGACAAGTGGCCATTAGCAAATAAAATTATATTTGGAATTCAGAAGTTTGCTTGACTTTGATAGATCTGGCCATTCATTCCAGGAATCCAAGTTTATCACACAAAGTCCATATAGAAATTTTTCTAATTGAGACATAAGATTTTCTTCAATTAATGATTAGATTTTTTCAAATGATGTTAAACATATGGATAATTCACAAATGTGCTCATTTATGCTGCCGTGAAACATTATCTTTAGCTATAACACAATTATTTTGTACATCAAAAGTTCTATCTAGAGATATTTACTATCTGCTTTTATTTAGAAAGCTTCCAGTTATGAGCAGGTAACTTCTACATGCTACTTTGAAATCTGCTGGCTGGGAGTCTCACCATATATTTCGCCCCCAAAATGTACTACAGATAATGATTATGTTCTGGATCTAAATGATTAAGGTGCTTAATCCATTGCAATCTCATGGCTAATAAGTTATATACTTTAAATAATAAGCCAAATATCAGTATTGTTGCCCTGTCAGTAAATTAAACCGAATAGAAGAATGATAAGGTGATAAAATTAATAAAGAAATCTTTTTAAAGGCTTGGTCTAGAACGCTAGTGCTTGAGGAAACATAGGTTTAATTCAAAAGATGGGGTTGCAGGTTGAGGTGTATGTATGTGTGTGTGTGTCTTCTGAAGCAAACTTATAATTGCAATGTTTCTAAATACTTATTATTTTCCAAACGGACATCCTATCCCACCTAGCCTTCTACTCAGACATATCACGGCAGGTCTTTTTCCAAGAAAAAGAGCTAAGACTCCTATGTGGAATAGAAAAGAAAAAAGAATGAAAGAGAACAGAAAAAGATAATTTCTTACGAAATCTAGGTAAGAATTGGCCGCAGTGGGGAAGAGAAAGTAGCCTTGAGGGTGTGCGTGTGTGAGACACACACACACACACACACACACACACACACAGATGGAAAGAGAGTAGAAGTAGGGTTCCTTTGACAGATTTAGATAAGATGTGAGTAGTGAAATGCAGAAAACCTGGGGACCACAGCATTTACGCAGTAATTTTTCTGAAGGTGGACATCTTGTGACGGGAGTCAAGAATGGGAAAAACAGTCTTGCTACCATAAGCCTGGTGTTCCGTTTGTCTTGAATTGTGCCTCAAACACCTGCATAACCTCCAAGCCCCAACTTTTTTCTAATTCCTGTTGTAGAGTTTAGTTCATGTGACTAAGTTTCCATTTTGTTTCCTTGCTTGGCTGTATGGTTCTTCACCGAGCCTGGTACTTGGGGACCCCAAGTTTTACCTGTCCTTTCCCCCAGAAAGCTGGCCCCCAGCCCCTATGTTCTACCCACCGCCTTGCCACCTGACACTGACCCCTGTCTCACATACTCCCTTCCCCCCGACCTGTCTCCTTCTCCTCATGGATCCCAGCATGCTTCTCTCTGTCTGGGTCCTCCAAGAGCTCCTTACCACTGGGGCTCAGGTATGCCCTGCCAGTATTCCCAGCCCATGCTTTACACTGTACTTGGAGTCATTTTAGTGAATGCCAGTCTGGGTTAGTCAGAATGCTCCTGAGTCACGTGCTTGAGAAGCCCCATATTCTTTAGCATGATCTGTTCCCTATGTCCCCTACTTTGTTTTCTCCTCCTCTGTTCCAGCTCATCTGATCTCCTGGCTATTCCTCAAAGGCACAATGTTTACTCTCAAATCCATGTCTTTGCACATCCAGGTCCCCTCCCCCTAACTTCTTTTCCTATTAACTGCCTCCTACTCATCAATACTGAATTCATTTATCATGGCTTTTGAAAATATCAGTCTCTGGCTAAGCAAGATGCTCCTACACACTGAATTATAATTCACTGAACTGTAATTACTTTCCTGTCTCATTTTGACCTGCTTGAAGACAAGGACAATGTCTTTCGTTCTGTATCATGAGCTTGTAGACTATTTCTTGGAACATAGTAGGCACCTAAAAAGTACTCATTAAATGAATGGACCAGAGACTATCTACAACTATGGTACTGCAATCACTCCCTTTCTGGCATACTGTAGAATTGCAGAATTCTTAAATGGTTAACAGTTGATTATTAGTTAGTAGACATTAACTATATTATATAGGGAAAAGATATCGGTTGCATCCATGTGAAAAGATTAGCAAGCACAGATCTACTAGTAGCAAGATTGCAAATGGTTTTATCCAACCTTTATGTGCAGGAGCTGACTGCCTAAATTAAAAAAAAAAAAGGAATGGGTTACTTTCATTAAAATAAAAAAAAGAGATCATTTAAAAAAAAAGAAATGTCTCTTTAACATGGCTCACAGCTTTACGAAGAAACAAGACAGCCAGCCCCCCCCACCTCCACTGTCTCCTGGGTTGCTCTTGCTCTATTCTGCATGTCCTGTCCCCCTTGTTTCCCTCCTCTTGTTTCCCCACAAGCTGTTGGTGATTAAAGATTTGGCCTAGACACGGTGCCATTTGGTTCGTACTTGAATGAGGGTGGAAGGCTCGCAGCATCAGTACGATTGTCCAGTTTGGTACCTCTCTGGCTAGTGAGACTCCCACCATTATCGATCAGCTGCCCTCATTGCCAACATATCCCAAAGTTGCGGTGGGAGGGATGCCAGGCAGTGCTAAAGGACTTGCTTCTCTTTGCATTTCTGGTGAAGCATGTACCCTACATGGGGAGAATCGGAGTCAGTCATTTTATTTGCTTTAAGACATGGTACCAGTTTCTCATAAGGAGGCAGAATGGGTGGTTTACCAAACTAAAATAAAGGAGCCCAGCCAAACTCCCCACACAACTTTTCTCCGGCTGCAAATTGTGTCCTGGGCATTTCTCTGGATCATTAAGACAGCACCTCTACCCACTGCAGGGCTGAGCACAGAGCCCACTCCGTAAATGTTGTTTATGGGCTAGTCCTTCTGAGCTCCACTGAATGGGCCTTTCATTCCTTGGAAAGTTAGCAAATTCTCTTAAATAGCAATGCAATATTTAATGTTTTTCCCCTAACTCTACATCCACAAACAGATTGAAGAAAATTGGTGTACTGGTCTAATGCTATTAAAGATGATGAAGAAAAAATGTAATGATACTTGAAATGGGCTAGCCTTCTCTGTTAGTTCATAACAGCATCAGATGACCAAAGTCTTGGTTTTAATGACAAGGTTTATTGATACGTGAAATTAATGACGTTCAACAAACGTTGAGTGGGTGCCTAATACATTCAAGGTGCCATGCTAGGAGCTTTGTGGAATAAAACAGGACTGAATGCTGGGCCTGGCCTCAAGGAATTTACAATATGGTGCCTATCTACGGAGTGGGACCAAAATTCTCTTCTCGTTTACTGTAACTCAGAAGAGTAAACTTTTGTATCTCTGTTTGTTGAATGGTTTTCTTTTAGTTGAGATTTAGTCTTAGCCCCTCCTTGAAAATGTCCCCAACTTACCAACCGCATTATCCATAACTTTTGGGCAAGGTTCTATTTGTTCACTGGTTTCTCCATTTACGTTCACACTCAACAAATATTGACTTAAGGCTCCTGTGTGCCAGGAACTGTTCTAGGAGCTTGGAGACACAGTGGTGAACAAAAGCTCAACACACACACTCGGAATTAGTAAGAGCTCTGAGGAGAAAGTAAGTGGACAGAGAGGGTCGTGAGGGTGAGGAGCTCTTCTGAGGAGAGGTGTGTCAAGAAGGCTTTCCAAGAAGCTGGTATTTGAATGAAGAATTGCAAAAGTCTGGGGGATGTGCATGAAGGGCAGACGTCCCAGGAAGTACAAAGGCCTAAAACAGAAGGAAGTGGAGGTGTCTGCAGGAGTGAGGAGGAGGGCTGAGCCATGGCCAGGTTCTGGAAGGGAGGGGACTTGGAGGCCAGGGCAAGGCCCAAGTAGGGGAGTTTGAGCATAGAACATAACTAATCTGATCTTTGTTTAAAAAAGATCACTCTGACTATTCCGTGGAGAAGAGACTGTACAATAAGTTTAAAAAATGAATAAATACCCACTCCACTATTTCAGTCCTTGGCCCAAATGGAACTGCCCAAACACACTAGTCTTTTCTAGTTTTGCTACATGGCCAATAGCTTGTCAGTATAATTGTTATTAAATAGCAGTTTCTACCCGGAAGATTCAGCTCCATATTGAGAAAAACTGTGTAACAACTGGAAGCTTCCCAACAGTGAGCTCCTGTCCCTAGACGTGTCCACATAGAAACTAGATGACCTGCTGTCCGGGGCATTTTAGGAGGGATCCCTACAGTGAGCAGACATAGAACTTGAAGCCTCTGAGAACTGCGAATTTCCAGGACTTCTTTCGCTTCCCATTCAATGATATAGATAAACCAGGATTCCAGGCTTAAGATACGGAGACTCTAGTGGACATTATCCTGTGCTTCCCGCATCCCTCATTCTGCCAGCTAGACATGGTGCTAGCAGATGGCACTCAACCGTCAGCCTCTCTGGAGATCTCCTTGGCTGCAGAGAGCTGCTTTGCCTCAGGTCACACCTCTTCCTGGAACATCCCACATCCATGGGCAGTTGATGGGGAGTTTAAAAAGCTCCCTGGGGCAGCTTTGAAGGGCCAGCCTAGCTCCAGAGCTCCCTAAGGTCAGCTGGCAGTTAGTGGACTCTTCAAGGCAGCCCAGCTTCCCCGTTTGCCTAGTCTGGCTTTATTCCCTTCTTTCCCACCTGTTGGTCCCTTTAGAAACCCTCTCTCCCCCCGCCCACCACCACACACACTCACCATAAGCTCCATCTCTGGGACTTCTTCCGGGAACCCAAATAGAGAACACCATTGTGTAAGTAAGTAAAGTGGCTTAGTTGGAGTTCAGGGCTCCTGTTTGCCTTTCCAGCAGGTGCAGCATCACACAAGCCTTAAGGGAACCTCAGGCCATGGAGGGTCTCTCACTGTATTCAAAAGAGGGCTGTTCTGAAATCTCCATGCATGCTCCAGGGAGAGCCAGGGAGCGCTCAATGTTTGGGACATAGTGGCAGCTCAGTAATATGTGTCTATTACAACCCCCAGTCATACGTGAACAGACAGCATCATTTGGACCCCGTGTTCTTATTGGGAAGGTTCGGTGCCACCTTAAGGGGCTGAGGGCATGCAGCAGCCAGTGATCAGGGAGCTCTTGAAGGCAAGGGGTGATCTCCTTGGCATCTTGGTCTGAAGGGCTTTGTGGGAAAGAGGCAAAAGGTCATGGTTCCCCTTTGGTGGAGAAGGAGAAGGAACATTCATGTGCTCTGGAAACTGCAAGGGACACTGGGCTGGCCCCCAGTGTTGGTTAAGAAAAGTGCATAGCACTACAGGAGGAATTCAGAAATCACTCAAGGATGGAAAAGTTTGCTATCACCAATGTTTTGAGCGAGTACTATCATTTATAACTTCACCCCAAATCATTTTATATCTTCCTCTGATATTTTATTATTACTTTTATGTCTCTTCCTGAAGTGCTTTGAGGATAATTTTTTTT